>FIZR01018858.1:0-34452 GCA_900060175.1 Ferrisia virgata
CCCCTCCCCCCTAAATACTTGAGCTAGGGGTCCAAAAATGGTGTCAAACTTAATTGCCAGATTAGGGGAACCTTTTAGGGCAGGAACGGTCAAAATCGGTTTCCAAGGCCAAAACCCCATACTTAACCGGCTATACCCTTTCATGCCAAGCAAAATGATTTCTCGCCGATTAATAATTTTTCCAAAAGCGTATTATTCGAGCAATCGTTGTATTTAAACGTCAGTTCTCGCCGTGGCACCAAAATTGGAACGGGCTGGCTGAAAATCTGCGTACGAATTGATGGAAACACCGTTACTCGTACATGTAACGATACGTGTGTTGGTTACTCGTATGTATAATGTAGGCCACTATAAAATCTTATTGGTAATTTTTACTCGTTTTTATGGTCATGTTTACAATAATGAAAAAGAATAGGGCCATTTCGCGTGCATCGTTGCGCGACTATCTCCCATTATCATCGTGCTGCGTTCTCATCTGCAGTCTGCAGTGTACGTAGTACTACACGCTACCTTGGTATATACGAAGACAAATTTTAGCGTAATTTTAATTTCAACGCACGCGTTCGCATTTGCAATGGTTTACATCGGATGAGAATGCTGAGCGGGGCAGCGGTATTACTGTACAATCGAAACGAATGAAAATAAAAGAACAATGCGCGTCTGTCATTATAATTGTTTTTTTCCCTCCTTCGCTGCACCGATGGCGTGGCGGTACCCTCTTTGTCCCTGTTTTCACCTCGCTTCATCCTTTGCGCGTATTATATGTACCTAGTACCCTACTACCTATAGAAATATTGTGCTAAAGTGCGCCAGCTCGTTCAGACGAATTGTTTTCCTCCCCCATAATTAACAGCTTTCGCGATAAATTGTTGCGAACCAGGTTTTACGATACGGTAATTAAGCGCGTCGTGATACCTGTCTTATTAAAATTTATAGATAATTACTTCTGTTTTTAAAGTTGATCGTTTGTAGCGAGAGAATTTTTTGTGTGAAAATATTTTCGCCCGAGCACTAGAATATTGAATGAAGATGGAATCGATTGAAAGTAAGTGTTTCGAATGATTGCAAGTGAGAAGAAATATCCTTTAAATTTTTCTGTGAAACCTCTACTAAGGAAAAAATGTCAACAATTAGTTTACAATTTGTTGAAACAACGTCTGAATATTTTTTTTGCTCGACGATTTCTACATTAAGCAATTTACCAAAGCAAGGCACTCAATTAAAAAATAGTGCCTCGGGTCTATTATTTTTTTTTTTTAAATAACGATTCGTTGTTACCAATGTTGTTGATTTTACGAGCTGATACAGTTTTTAATTTTTAATTTCAATTTTGAACGAAATTAATGCGATTGTTTTCCAACTGGTGGAAGTAATGCTTCTGGCATGATTAACAACAAGCTGAAGACATTTCTATATAAGCAGATACTACCAGAGCACATTGATTTTATCCCCGGAAGAAATGCCTGGGAACAAATTCTAAATGTACGTCAAATCATCGAGAAATACAGAGAATTCAACCAACCTGCTATATTATTCTTCATAGATTATGCTAAAGCCTTCGACTGCGTGAACTGGAAAAGGCTGTACGAGATACTAAAAGAAATGAGTTTCCCTGCTCGCCTTGTGGAGCTGGTAGAATTGATGTTCGAGTGCCACTCAATGCTGGTGAAGACCAGCAGCGAAGAATTTAATACCTTTCGGGCAGAGAGAAAGGAGTGAGATAAGGATGCGTGATATCTCTCCTGCTTTTTTAGATATGTATGGCGACACTCATTATGTAGCGGGCACTCGAAGATTGGAGTAGAGAGTACTTTCAGTTGATGGCAGAAGAATCTCGAATCTCAGATTTGCAGACGACACTATCCTAGTTGCAGCAGATGAAGAAGAGTTGGTGGAGCTGATCACTGGAGTGAACGCAGTGAACGAAGAACTGGGACTTTGCATTAACGCTTCAAAGATTAAAGTTATAGTTATGGATCTGGTTGGGTGTCTTCCAAAGTGTGATGTACTGAAAGAATGTGAAAAGGTCGACACCTCCGTTTACTTGGGCTCAACTGGGTCTTCAGCGGAAATATGGCGCTGAATCGCACTTGGAAAATCAGCGATGACCAGAATACAGAATGTCACATGTAACTGGAAGATATGCGAGGAGACAAGGAAGAGGTTGATCTGAACACTTGTGTTTCTTCTTTTTTTTTTTGTATACGGCAGGAACATGGACATTAAAGGCAGATGATAAAAGAAGAATAGATGCCTCTGAGATGTGGGTCTGGATAAGAATGCTTACGATCCCATTGGCAGCGTGGAGAAAAAAACAAGCCGATCGTCAAAAAAACTGGAGGAACCAGTAAGAGTGAGGGTTTTATACGAGAAGTGCATCATGGGATACTTCGGACAACCCGTGACCAGAAACAACTAGGAGAACCTAGAGCAGGACATGCTCTTCGGCAAGGTACCTGGTTCAAGAAGGAGAGGAGGATTTCCTGCCATATTGACCAACACAATGAAAGTGTGACAGCGAAGAAGACCGAAGCGGGGGCTCCTAAAAGACAACATATTATCTTGCTTTAAAAATCAACATGACATTGTATTCACTCAAACATCGCGATTTTCAATATTAAAGACAAAAGTTATGGTTTAGCACGAAGATTCTGTGGACATCTCGAAGGAAACTTTTTCAGGATGGTCAAATTTTTTTGCGATTTTGAAATATGTCTGTTGAACTACACTATTTGTGTGATTTTTTTCTATTCGTAGGTCTTACATTCTTATAAATTCATCAACTATTTTCAAACAGTACAAACTATACAAACCATATCTCATTCTACGTCTAGCACGTGGACACATCGACGATGATTAAGTGCTGGTAATAGAAAAGAATAATAAAAAAAAAAAAAAATCGTAGCAGCGAAAGTCTTTTAATACTTGAAAATAGAAATCATCGCGCGTATACCTGTCACCATAAAAAAAAACCACCTCCGTGTACACCTTGCCAACTAAGTATAACGACTCAATTTACATACACGGGCGGTGTCGGCGTAGTTATTTTCAAAACTTTTGCGTTACTCGACAGATACACACACACATACATACACACAGGTAGTAGGTTAGGTACCTTTTTTTCGCCGTTATCTGATATTACATACGAGTTTATAAAGATTTTTATATGGTTGGGAAAATATAGTGTATATCGTGTCGTACCTACATACGACGCGACGTTACGCGAAGTGATACGGCGCGGGGCAGCCCTGAATTATCATTTCGTTTACACAACATACAAACAGCGAAAGGCAGAAGCTTTTGCAGTACCTCGCCTGGCCGCCGTAGCTAGGCAGAGCGAAAGTGCACTACACCATCGAGTCGGCCCATGATTTACTCGCAAAGTCAACCGATACACGCGAACATTAATCATTTATACGACATGTTTACCGTGTGTGTGAGAGAGTATCAAGCAGCGCGGTACAATCTGAAAGTATATAGTAAGTATATACCTTTATACGAATTCGATACCCTAACCGGAGTGGGCTGCGGCTATCTTTACACATTGAACTGGTACATTGATAAGCTTTCATCGACTGTTCAGTATCCCATAGCGGGTCAGTGTAAAAATCTAGCCAATAACAAAGTGTAAAAGTTTGTGTAGTATGAGCTACGTTCATAGTATGTGGCCTTTTGGTATGATTCTGGTGGCAAGTTCGTATAATTCACAGATTTGCCTTTTTTTTATGAAAAAAAGCGTGAAAGTAGTGAAATTAGGTTAAAAATTGTTCAACAGTGGTGAAAAATTGCTTAATTTTCAATCTACTCAAAATCAAAGGCCGTTCGTCGATCATCATGATCAATCGATCACTGCACTCGGCCAGAAGTGTACAGGTTAATAGAATTGCCTATTCTACGAGGCAGTTAGATCTTTGGATTTATCCTTAAACGTAATGTTTTTTGACATATCCGAAAAACTTGCCTGAGGATTTTTCTATGGATTTTTACATTTTGCGGGTTTCTTATAGTTTTTAAGGATTTTTAGAAATAAAAATTTGCAATTTACAGGAAATTTTCGTACAACTTCATTTCAAACTTGAAAAAACCATTTCTCAGATCAGAGAAACAGTTTGAAGACCGTATAGATTTGTATTATTTTAGTTGTCTGATCTCTGAGCCATCAACCATCAAGCATAATGGCATGCTACTTGATACATTACATAGACTATGTCTGTGTGGTACAATTTGGCTGCATAATCGTCAAAAAGTAATTAACAGTTGATTTCCAAGTAATTATCAGTAAATTACGAGCAAATCACCGTGTAATTACTGGTAAATTACCGAGTAATCACTAGTAAATTACCGAAAATTACGAGCAAACCACCGTGTAATTAGCGATGAACTACCGAGTGATTACCAGTAAATTACCGGGTAATCACTAGTAAATTACCAGGTAATACCAATAAATTCCCGGGTAATCTCTAGTAAATTACCAAGTAATTACTAGTAAATTATCAAGTAATTACTAGTAAATTGTCAAGTAATTATTAATAAATTACCAGAAAATCACTATGTAATTACCAGAACTTTGCCAAGTTATTGCCAGTAAATTATCAAGTAATTGCTGGCAAATTACCCAGTAATTACCTGAACATTACCAAGTAATTACTACTAAATTATCAAGTAATTACCAGTAAATTACCAGGTAATACCAATAAATTACCGGGTAATCGCTAGTAAATTACCAAGTAATTACTAGTAAATTGTCAAGTAATTACTAGCAAATTGTCAAGTAATTACTAGTAAATTACCAAGTAATTTACTAGTAAATTGCCAAGTAATTATTAATAAATTACCAAGTAATTATTAATAAATTACCAGAAAATCACTATGTAATTACCAGAACTTTGCCAAGTTATTGCCAGTAAATTATCAAGTAATTGCTGGTAAATTACCCAGTAATTACCTGAACATTACCAAGTAATTACTACTAAATTATCAAGTAATTACTGGTAAATTACCGAGTAATTTACTGTTTTTACCATCAATTACGTTGTATGTAAAAAAAAAAGGTTTTTTCTAGAATATTTTTATAGCATTCTAGGGATTTTTCAAAACTCATCCTGGGCAGCCTTGCTACTCACTGCGCCGCAAAATTACATTTTATTGAAACTGTTCAGAATTACAGGGTGAACATGCATGCTCGAAATAAGCCGAGAAAAATGCTTTCAATCCGTTTGCTGTGTGGAGTTTTTTATGGTAGAAAGAGGGTCAAAGTCAAATCATTATTTATAGTTTTTAAATATATGTGAAAAATTTTTTGAGGGTGGGAAAGAACTGAGTTGGTGGTGATTTTTTTGCCTGAAAATTCGTTAGGTAGTCTGTTCTGAAAAGTATTGCTTAACCGTTTGTTTGGATATAACTACCTATCTTTATTTCTACAGCCCTAATATCAATTTGTAGCATATTGTTTGGGTGGGTTGGTGTCCCATTTTCGCAAATTAATACGTATTGTGCTCATAATGGATAAGAGTAAATAATAGTAATAATTTTGATAAGTATTAATTAATGTTTAATGAATGTAATATATATAAGTCGACGAGAATCGTGCGCTGAAGGGGGAGGGGGGAGCAGAATAGCAACAAGTTGCGCAATAACGTTCGTAATGAATATGAAACGTCAACGTTGACGACAGTTTAAATTTTTTTTTATTTATACTTTAGCCAGGGCCATTTTGAAATAGATTTAAGAATATTTCAAAAATAAAAAATAAAAGCTTCTTTTCTCCAAAAAAGAAAAAAAAAAAAAAACCAGTAAAGGTGATTCGCAGTCTAAATACTCTTGGAAATTTATCGTAAAATCGTATTTTCCATCGAGCATCGAATTCTAAAACCACGAGTACTAAAAATAGAGCGCAAAAAAAAAAAATAAGAATAAAGACTCGATTTTGTCTTTTGCAACGTAAGTTTTAAATTTTTATAAGAGAATTTCACTTCGACTTTTACACGTGAAAAAAGTCGATTCGTTAAAGAGCTGAATTTTTTTTGCGATATTTTCGTCTCGGCGATTGTGTTTCGATGACCTCGACATTTAGTAAAATTCCATCTACGTGAAAATATCGCGAGGCAAAAGCTCTCTCTGCGCGGTACAACGATGGAAAAGAAAAAAGTTAAAAAAAGACGTATACGTAGGTATTTGTAAAAAGCTTGACAGATTAATGTTTTAATTTACGAAACCGCGTGCGGTTGGTTATTCATCGAAAGCCAAAAGAATACAACCGACGTTCTCTGCAATGTTGTAAACTCGCTCGCTTCGTACAGCTCGTGTCAACCTACATGCGAAGTATGAACGGCGGCCGAAAAAGAAAGACGAAAAAAATTTTTCAACCCCCTGAAAAAATTTTCCAACTCATCGTCGGAGCAATTACTTGTCACCAAACAATACAATTTTCCGCGGTCGTACTGCTCGGACAAAACGACGATGAAAGATAAAGTATCTTAAATTCTAGACCACTATTTACCCGCCATACGATGGTGATGGCGAACGTTATACTAAGAGTTCTCTTCTTGTCTTTTTTTTCTTTCTTTTGCTATTCTCTCTCTCGCTTTTTTCGCTCGCTGTGTTGAAAGTTGAAACGGTCGACGTCGACGACGACGACGATGGCGGCTTAAATATACGTCGGTTGGTAAAAATGGTTACGTTGCCGTGTACATATAAGCGACGTCTCTCTTTTAGCCTTTTTTTTTTCCTTCCCCTTTCTGGCAGAAAATGCGCGTATATGGAAAATTGACACGTTTTCCAGCGAACAAAGAAGAAAAAAAAAAAAAGTGCCCATATTCGCTGATATTCGGTCAGTAATGAGTTGAAAGACGAACAAGAGCGGGAGCAGGTTTACAAAACCGATATTATCTGTTGGTAAATAGCTCGATAAGCTTCTTTTCTTGACGAAGCTTTTCTTAATAACGTAAACTAAAATATAGGCGTAACGTGGCGTTTGAGGCTTAAATTTAAGATACGTTGGTAGTTGCTGGATGGATAGACAGGTGAGTAGAGGTGGGCAGGCTCGCAAGCAGGCAAGCGGCAGATACGAGTATATGGTGTAGAGTAGACCTTTTATCGTCGGTCGTCGAGAAAGCGTAAAGTGTACCTAGCTACCTACTACCTACGGAGGTTTTTACTCGTCGAGTCGCGTCGCGTCGCCTCTTACGTAGCTTTCGACGATGACGACTAAGTAAAAAGAAACGTTACCAGTACGGTACGATATGGTATGGTATGGTATGGTATGGTACGGTACGGTACGGAACGGTGCGTTACGTTACACAGAAACGTTGTAAGCATTTGTCGGTTTGCAGTGAAGCAAGAAATTGCTTTCGAATGGAAAATACAACATGTTACGATCCCCGCGTCGGCCGTTTCTCGCTTCCGTAATGACAGCCAAGCTGCCGAAAAGTTGCCCCCCCCCCCGCGTCTTCACCTATACTACTCCTCGTATACAGCACCGATATAGGTATGCTTATAGATAGATACCTAGCTACCTACCTACCTACCTACCAGCGTAAGTGTATACGGATCTACACGGTACTAAAGCCCTCTAACTTAGCGCTTCATCAATGCTTCATAGTAGCTAGCTAAATTCTCAACATATTGCTTACTTTAAGTACACGCTTCGTAAACGCGTACTATACTCGTTCGTACGGTTGCATTTCATTCGGGTGTATTGTAAAGGCGAGAAGAGCAAACCGACAGACAGCAAGAAGAGGATGACAAGATGGACCGGAGGGGAGGGGGGGTGAAAAGAAGACGCGCAGCGTTACTGGCAAACGCCGTTATACGCTTCAAAAGACCGGATGAAACGAAACGAATTAGGATACATTCTTTGAAAAAAGAAGGAAAAGAAGTAGGAAGGAAAAAAAAATGCTTTTACAAACACTCGCTAGAATCGGAATTTAATTCTGTGAAATGCCTCCCAAATACTTACGTACATAGGTAGTTAGATACGTAGGTAGGTAGGTAGGTAGGTAGGCAGGTAGGTAAGTAGACGCTAGGTAGCAGGTACTGTGTCGTGTGTAATGTGTATATAGATAAATACGCCGTATACAGCATCGCCTCGTCTAGCTGAACATCTAAAGGGTCTAACGATGACTCTGCCAACTCCTTTGTCATCTCATGTCATCATCAGCAAAATACCTCAAAGCTTCGACTACAATACGTATTGTGAAGTAAGATAAGATTTATATGTATAGAATGGACCTTATACTTACCTAGAAAATGTGAAAGGAAAATTTTCGAAATTTTTCTTAGAATACTTTCATCAGTTTGCTCAGAATAGATTGTTGGGTAAGGTTTAGCTCGACGATACATAAGATAGTGGAACTGAGATAAATTGATAGAGAATCAAAAATTGTGTATCGTATTCAAAAGTTAGCCCTCAACGTCAATCAGGAGCGAAGATAGAAAAGTTTTTGACCTCGAATGTACTGATTCTTCCCATACTCCTCCCCCCCTCCCCAATCGAGCTAAGAAGCTGAAATTTGACATGTAAGGGCTTCAGATATGCCTTTGGGAATTTATAACTCGATTTCTTGGAAAATGACTGAAATTTAAACTGCAACCATGAAAAATGATACAGGTAAACTCGCTGGAAGTTCCGCGATTCCAAAACGGTCATCAAACTTGAAAATTAAGTAAGCGCAGAAAGAGTCGGTATTTTAATTTGGCTTTTAGGAAGAGTTTTTCAAGGAGGGGTGGTAGGCGTACAAATTATTTTCGAGGAAAGATGCAAAATATTTTACATACATTGCAAAATTTTTGAGAAAAATTCAAAATCATAGCTTTACTCCAAGTTTTATGAAAACAATAAAGGGTAAGTATTAGTGTAGGCCAGGCTTTGTTGTGGGGGGGGGGAGAGGAGGATGTCCCAATAGTTGCGAAATAACCTCAAAAGGATGCGGTAAAAATTTCAGCCCTCTAACTCAATTTGTAAATTATCATAGCTCACTTAAAGTTACAAAGTTTTCAAAATCGAATACAAAATTTTTTTCAAAACTGAAATTATTATGCATATTTTAAGAAAAAATTATAATTTTACGCCGTATTTCAATTTTATTCCCCACAGGCGATTTTTCAGGATCACTCGCAAAAAGGTATTTTTTTACGAATTTTAAAATAAATTTGTTAGAAATCAAGGGAATGATTTTTCAAGAAAAATTTCATCTCAACGAACACATAATCTATTTCAGACTCAGAAGCAATTTTTCATTTTTTTCCCTCTCTTTTTTTTGAACCATTTATACTGTATTTCCGTACGCTTGAATACAAATTGAGAACCCCTGAGAAGGGCAAAATTGGGGAAAACAGATCTTAAATGAAGGAAGGTAACTGTACTCGGTCTATTTTACTAAGAATTTACTGAAAAAAAACAAAAAAAATGTTTACTGATGTAAAAAAATCTTTGAAAAAATACTTGGTGCTCTTTACTCGCAAACAGAAAACGTCGAAAGTATTCAAAATTCAGTATTCAAAATTCATCGCAAGAGGGCGTTTACCAAAAAAAAAAATTTCTTTCATGGAATTTCAAAAAATCATGAAAAAACGCAAGCAAAAGAAAAACTCTTGAAAAAGAGGAAATAGCAAAAATTTTCCAACAATGATCATGTTGAGCTCTAATTTGTATAATAATTTCATTGTTAGGAACATTATTAAAAAATAATTTTTATTCGATTTTTTGAAAATTTTTGAACTTTAAGTGAGTTTTACAAGTTTAAAATATTTAGTTAGGGAGTTGAAATTTTTACCACATCTATTGTTGGTAATTTCGCTACTATTGTGACCACCCTACTATTTGTAGTTTTCCAAAAATAGCAAAATTCAGCTTACCCTAGTCACTATAGCTCTTGCAGAATGATTTAATATGAGGTCAGGAGGAGGGGGGAGGAGGAGACTAGAAGGGTACAGAATTTATTTGCGATGCCTTTGCCCGATTATAGTAATTCGCCTGATTTTTCTATGCTTGATTGTCAATAAAAGCCACACATTACGAACCTCTGCGAGTAGATCACTTTTGGGGGTACTAGAAGGCCATTAAGACTATTGTTGAACATGTCTGGTTTTAATTATTTTTTGTTTCGAAAACTAAAATTATTTAAACGACTCAATACAGAACAAAATCATTCGAATGCGTCCAACAGGCTTCGATTGATGACACATTTGATATATATGCGTGGGAATGACTGTGGGCCAAAATTCTTTCATACCCAAATTTGAGGGAGGTATGCTGAGAGGTAACAATTGCAAAAACGGTTCATTTTTAAACCAATCAATGCGGAATCCAAAGTTGTGTAACATAGTTAAAAATAGGGGGATTAGAAGGGGGATATGGACCTTTTCCTCCCTCTTAAACTTGAAAAAAGTCAATTCCACGCATATCTCTTTTTCAAGTTGAGCTTGGGACTGGAAATTTGGTATATTGATTGGGTAGTGATCCTAGATATGTGTTTGAAAAATTGTACTGCTTCAAGCAGATCGAATTCATTCAAAGAAAATACCATTTTAGTTAACGAACCGCCTTGCAAGAGTGGGCCTCCCCCCGCTCCCTCACTCACTGTTTTTCGCATACCTGCGTCGTTCAAATTCTCTCCTTCATTTTCAAGATGAAAATCCTCTTGCTAGTTATTTTCATGGACAGGTCTTTTAAACCCGTTAAACTCGGCCACTCCTTCTGCCTTATATGCAATCTGAAAAAATTTGATTTTCGGATAATTTTTTCTATTTTTCAAATTTATTTGGTGCTTATTTTCCGTATAAGTTGTTCGATTTCATTTTTTCACGGTTGGAAAACCTATTGGATCGTACACAGTCGACTTTAATGCCAGTAAGTGCGATTTGCTCGCGTACATCGACCAACAACTGCATAGTTTTTGAATGGAAATCGATGGCGATGGTGGTGAAATCGGCAACGAGAACGGTTTACGGTGACTTGCGACGTTCGTTGCAGTCTCAAAATAAATGTACCGTCGAATTTTCGAATTTCGATTGCTTAGCAAACATATAGTTGAGTAGACTACTTGAGCTTCATTCTCGAGAGACTTCTCATTTGTTCGCGTATCGTTCTGTGTACACCTGCAGTCTTCTATCTATCTAGTTAGATACTCTTAGCACCGCGAAGCGCGAGCGTATTTTTGTTACCATTTTAGTCGCAATGTAATCTAAAGTACATGGTACATAATACATAATGTTGTAGAAAAACGCGTATAAAGCTTACCGAGTGTTGCTAATCAGAGCTCCGTTGTCGTGCATAGATTGGCGTCGATATTGTAGAATTTTCTTTATGCAGAAAGAAGCAACGAACGAACGAGCGAGCGAGCGAATGAAAGCAGAAAGAAGCATCTTTGGCTTGACACTCGACGCGTTGATATATACGTATATTGTATATGTATTATAATTGACAATAGGCGTAGATTTTAACGTCGGTATATAAATATAGCATCAACAACAATAACAACAGTATCTACGTTGCATGCATATTTATCTGCCTTCGACGTGCAAAAATCGAGTGGAATAAGATGTGTTTCATTTCATCAACTGCGACTGTATTCAAGAAGTAGAAGTGCGCACAGATGATTGCCGAGTAGAATGTTTGTTAAGCCATATATTTTGATTGAAAATTATTAGCAATACGCGACGTTTTTATCGCTGTTCATTCGACAAGGCAGCCCGTCGCGTCGATATATGTTTTTATACGTTTGATATTTATCGAGCAGTTTCACGAACCCTGCGCACCGTTCTTCGCTTTTTTCCCTCTTTAAATACGTACACACTCGTGGCGTATCGAGGAGTATTTTAAATAGCCGTTTTCGATTCCCTCAACGCTAATGCTTCTTAATTTGAGAGTGTAAATTTAGAAAAACTACGTATAACAATTAAATACACGATACAACGCAGCAGGTAGATTTAAGTACTCATCTACGTAGCGCACGTATCCACCTACTTATTGTATGTAGCAAGAGCTACTCGTACCGTGTGTATTTCACCATTTCCAAATCGCCCATTCGAGATTTAACGCGTTTGTAATTAACAAAATGGCGAACGGTTTTTGTTTTTTACGACAATTACGTACACGTTTATCGAATCATAAGGGTTATTTTTCTGTTCAACTTGTATCGTTATACTACGTACATATATATATATGTATACAACAATGCACCATATAGAATACTTAACCTGTATGTAGACTGTTGTGGAGTGATGATGCTATTATAAAATGAATCAGCTTGTTTGTGTGTGTGTGTATTGTGTGCATGGTGGAAGATGAAGGGGACTGTGGTATATTGCAGATTGTTGGGTAGTCCCTACCTCCCTACAGTAATGGTGGTAACTGGCGATTCAACGTAACATCTAAAAAGAACAAAATCCAACAAGTTGATGGCCAACGAATGTGTACGTATGTAGATTAGTATCGTATGTTCATTTGTCCAACTCCGCTTTGCTCTTATCTTCGTTTAAATATTTATACTTCAAAAACTAGGTAATTACTCGGGTCACAAATTAAAATGAATGAATGAAAAGAGCGAAATATCTTTACACGTGTGCGACTGCGATCAAAGTGTATGTAATCACATGAGAGTGTGTACCTAATATATCTTCATGGTTGGGTTATGTGTGTTGAGTTGCTTCGCAATGGAGAAGTGCAAAAGCAGGAAGCTCTTATAGTTGGCTTTCTATAGAGCCCACTAAGAACTGCTTTTTTCTCTGAAAAAAAGTTATCATACTTCCATTCACGCGATGAGTTTTCTTAATCAGTGGTAGGGGCGGAGATAGATATTGAAATGGATAGCTGAAACCACCGAAGAAGGCCATCTTGGATCTGTATGAGATCTACAGACCAAATTTCAGCATCCTAGTTCGACTTGGAGAGGAAATATAGGAACGATAAACTGGAGAAAAAAAATTTAGGCAGTTTTCTCTTTCAGTAAAAAATTCTAGACATTTCCATTCCAACATTTTAACATGAAATGCAAAAATTATTTATAATCATTATTCATGTTTACTCGTCTCTTCAATCCTTTTTGACATTTGATTTCATTATTTTCTAGCCAAATGAAAATAATACAATCATTTATTATCACAAATTTTTGATCAAAAACTTTTTTAATTTTTAAACTTTTTAGTTTTTTTTTAAATTTAATTTTTTAATTTTCTTATTTATGTCGAAAGATGTTTGATAGCGCATTCTGGAAAAATCGTCAACAGTTGACCAATCAGTGGACTCATTGTATGATTTTAAATTGAAAGGTTGAGGAAAATTAGCGATGTTATTAGTGGATGGTCAAAAGTGTGATGTCATCAGTGGACAGATTTTTATGACCTGGAAAAACATCAGTGGACTTATTTTATGAATGATTTATTTAATGATTTTAAATTGAAATACTGAGAAAAATTGAAGATGTTATTAGTGGACCATCAAAACTGTAACGTCATCATTGGACTGACAACAGTGGTTAGATTTTAATGCCCTAGAATGATATCAGTGGACTTTTGATATCGAAAAATGTTGAATGACGCATTCTGGAAAAATCGTCACTAGTTCAGTGTCATCAGTGGACGGATTTTCGTGGCCTGGAATGACATCAGTAGACTTATTTTATGAAGGATTGATTTTAAGATTTTAAGTTGAAATGTCGAGAAAAATTGGTTGACCTTGACCCTGGTTGATTTTATAATTTCAAGTTGAAATGTTGGGGAAAATTGAAGATGTTTAAAGTTGACCCATAAACAGTTGACCTTGATTCTGGATTGGCCTCGCGATTTTAAATTGAAATATTAAGGAAAATTAAGAAAGTTGACCTTGACCTCGGATTGATTTTATGATTTTGAATTGAAATGCCATCAGTTGTCCTGTCAGCAGTCAACTTTGACCCTGAATTGATCAAATGATTTCAAGACCAACTGTCGAGGAAAATTAGTTGACCTCGACCCCGGTTTATTTTATGATTTCAAGTTGAAATATTGAAGAAAACATCTGTCTTTAACATTTTAACATAAAAGTCCAAAAATTTAAATCGTTACATCAAAAACATCGCACCAAACATGTCACGCTTTCACAGAATGACCTTCAGCCCCAAGACATATGCATGTCAAAATTAGAGATGTTTTATTTTGACCCATCTGCGGTTGACCGTGATCCTGGATTGATTTTATGATTTTGAGTTGAAATGTTGGGTAAAATTAAAGATTTTTAAAGTTGACCCATAAACAGTTGACCTTGACTCTGGATTGATTTTACGATTTCATGTTAAAATGTGGGGGAAAATTAGTTGATTTTGATGCTGATTGATTTTATGATTTTTAGTTTGAATGTTGAGGAAAATGGCAGATGGTTAAATAGCGCATTTCACAGTTGACTCTTCATTAGTTTTCCCGTCAATGGTAGATTTTGACCCTGGGTGATTTCATGATTTCAAGTAGATATTTTTTCAATTTTCAATTTTTTTTATTTTTTTTATTTACCCTTCTTTTCGCTCCTGTTTGACATTTGATATTATTATTTTCTAACAAAATTAAAATTATACGATCATCTATCATCACAAGTTTTTGATCAAACATTTAAAAAATCAAAAACTTTTATTTTTCAGTTTTTTTGATTCTTAACATTTTTATCTTTTTTTAGTTTTTTATTATTTTTGAATTTTTTATTTTTTTATTTGCAATTTTGTTCGTTTTCTAATTTTTTTAATGCTTTAATTTTTCAATTTTTTTATTTTTTAACTTTCTTAATAGACTTTTGTGTCAACATTTTAACATAAAGTGCAAAAATCATCAGTTTTTGATCAAAAACGTTATCTCTTCTCTTCACTCCATTGTGACGTTTGATTTTATCATTACTTGGCAAAATAAAAATTTCACAATCATCTATCATCACGATTTTTTGATCAAATCAAAAATCTGGAGTCCGCAGCAGAAAAAGGGGGTACACTTGTACGATCATTTTTCACATACGTACACACATAGCAAACGTCCTCGGTACCCCTATCTAGAGCTAGCCTACGCTAGTCCATCCGCCCTTCAACCTCAATCCCTATACGAACGCAATGGGTGTCTGCGTATCGTTTTATGGATATGTTATCTGATTCAATGGCCTATTCATGCTTTTTTCACCGATCGCTTGGACAACGTCACCTGAGCGTATTCAGAAAATGACCCCCAGTTCTGAGACAAATGCATATTATGTTGATTCCCTGTAGATTGGCTTAAGAACGAGCAATTTTCATGATTTTCACCAGCCTTTAACACCCTCTCCAAAAATTTTGACCGTAGATAATTTCCACTCACGTGTATCCAATAAACATCCGTTGTAAGCGAACTGGCCGAAGAGCGATTTTAGTCAATACCGAAACAAAGTTAGCAATTTCAGTCTCGAGTGAAAACCTAATGGATGCCCAAAAATAGCCTTCATCGTGTTCTATGACCTCAAAATTAATTTCATTAATATTTCTGCCAAGAAATGAATCCAATTATTAGCACCATTGAGCGAGCTGATGAATCATGCGGAAATGAAAGCTTAAAATTTTTCGAAATGATGGGGATTTTTCGCAATATTTAAACGCTACGTAAACTTACTGCTGATGAATTGAATCACGACTCGACGACGCTATGCGCCAGATTGAAAAATATGTTCTCAACGGCAAGAACGTAACCGAGAGAGAATATTACCTATGGAAACGAAAAGGTGCTCGAAAAAGAGAATCCGGTATCATCTTCTGTGCTTACGTATCTCGTTAGCGGTTTTTGATTAAAAAGTTTCTATTAAAAAATTGTTTTTCTTTAATTTTACGAAGAAGCCGGAACAGAAGAAAAGGCAAGAGTTTTAGACTGGCTGCGTACGGAACGAGTAAAAAATATCTTTTATCGCTGTACAGAAAGTACGTTCATTCTTTTCGTAGTATGTTTTTTTTTTTGCGTCGTTTTGCTGTTGTTGTTATTGTTGTTGTTTTTTTTCCTCGAATGGCTTGACCGTGGAAGAAATTAAAAAGAGGCTATTTTTCATTTCCTATACATAGCGCGTCTCTTGTATTTATATTCTCGTAACGTTTTTCGTCGTTTTAATTCGGGCGATCGTCGAAACGAAAAACGTTGTACTTTACATCGCCATCGCTGACTCGATACTCCCACCTGCGTTGGCGGGGAGGGGAATTGGGACGTAGATGCGGCAAGAGACAGAGAATTCTCTGGAATGATGGAATCTGGTTAAAAAGTAAATTAAATATTGTCTGTAGCCCGAGGAATTTCTTAAGGAAAAAAAAAAAAAAAAAGGAAAAAAATGCTTAAGACGACGGACGTACCTACCTACCTACCTACCTACCTACCTACCTACCTACAAGAAGGATTCGAAACGTTTTTCTCTCGTTTAATGATATTTTTCATTAACTTCGTCATCATCGGTTGAATATGAGATGAAATTGAAGTTTCGACTCGAAATTAGTGATGAGTTTACAGTAGAAGGAAACAAAAAAGTCCATCTAATTATAGCAGAATATACAAGAATGTTAGATGCACGGCGATGTAATTGCCTAACTGGTTTGCCGTAAATAAGAGCCATTCTGTAGACGGGGGGGGGGGGGGGGGGTATAGTATTCGTGATGAGCGCGACGAAAGTATAGTGTACGTATACTCTTCAACTTTTCTTCGACGAAACTTTTTCAATTGCTTTTGAAAATAAGTGGTAAATTGATTCGAGAATTTTCTCGATTTAATGTTAAATAAATATAAATAAAATTCGACGACTTATACCGCGTATTTATTTTATATTAAACGATTAATTTCAAAGTTTAAAATTAATGCTTCCGTATAAGCGATAACCATCTCGACCTTAATGTTGCTGTTATGGAAACTTTGCTTTTTTGAAAGGTAAATTCTTAATATCAAAGCAACAGTTTGTAAGGAAATGCGACGGCAGACGGGGAACAAAAAGTTAAATTTTTTTTTAGCATTTTGAAAACCTCTTTTCGTGCCTTATTATCACATTTCATGCCGCATCAAACAGTAAAACGCTTAAAATATTTTTAATACATATTTGTAATTTTTTTCGTTAAAATCATCGCGTTATTGGGAAATTTTGGAAATTTATTTGAAATAAACGCAAAAAATGCATCCGAAATGATGGAATTTTTATTCAGAAATGTTCGTCGAATATTCTTTGTGTAGTATAAGTTATAAAACGATTTTCTAGGCAGAAGGAAATAACTGATATTATCGTTTTGTCGACCATTGTCCGGAAAAAAAGGTTGTCAATCTTGGTTTTTGGAATCCTAAGATTTCCTACATTCGAATACCTGTGTAAAAGTAGTTAACGTTTGCTGTGCTTTTCGTAATATGGCCATAAATTCATTCGTGAGCGTATAGGTAGAGGTACCTAGAATAATTTAATGTAAAAATAAACGTGTGGTATTGGAAAATACGCAACGTATGGTATCTACCATCTACCTCATTTTACTTTGCGCCACTTTTAAGGTTACATTTATTCTATGCGTCCATTCGTAATCGTGTATGTTGTGATAATTTAATTCAATCTTCTGCTAGTATTCAACCCTCCCCCTCCCTCTCCCCTCCCACGATAATAACATTTTCTCTTGGTAGATTTTATGCGAAAATTTTCCACTGTATTTTAAGGGGTTAATGTAATCGTAGTCTGGTATGCTCATGACGGTGAAATAAGGAGCACCTACCGTAATATCGAAGTTTGAAAATTTTCTTGCGCTTCTTCAAACGGCGCTGTTTGTTACTTCTGTACACGAAACGCAAACAACCGTTTTAATTAGTTGGTATTTGTATAAATGGTTGGTAGAAATAATGCAGTAGACCAACCTTTTGGCTCTGTGTTTAGCTAACAAAACATACGTATAGGTACACATTTCGTTTCCTATAGTCCTAAGCTGTTCTGTGTGCGTTTCGTTTTCTGGACATCGTGCCCGGTACGTTATTCGTTTTTGTATCGCGACCACTTTGTGTGATAAACTTTTAACCGTCGTTGTCGACTTACTCTGCTGGAGATTCGTTTGTACGTACAACAACAATAATAACAAACTGACCTAGATTTGGTGAACCATGTTTGACGTGTAAATAAGCGGAAAAAATTATAATTTTCGTTGTATAAGAGTCGATTTTTATCTACGCGAGGTTTTCAAATTTGCAATCTAATGAAATGACTTTTGTTGAGCTGAGATTTGTATTATTTTGTTGGTGACAGCCACGTTAGGTATACGTAAGTAGAAGTACGCATGTGAAGACTATTCGAGTCGAGATAATGGTGTAGAAATTGGCTATTAGAGTGATTCGTTTTTATTTTATTTTTCTCTCGAAAAATATAGGGTAGGTTATCTTTCGATAGAGTTGGCTATTTTAGAAATACTTAGATGCTAGTTTAGCGTCCAAGCGTTGCTTTAGAATGTTATTAGCCTGATTTTTTTACGTCATATGGTCGATTAAAATCATGCTACTGCGGTCTATCGACCTATGGCGGACGAGGGGGAGAGGCTAATCCGTTTTTAGAACCTAGAAGACTATTACGACCATTTTTGGCCTTGTCAGATATTTATTTATTTTTATAATCAGCCTCCTAGGTCAATTAGGAGAGGAGATATATGGGGTTTTCCTCTTTTTAACCTTGATACGAGCTCTTTCTCCCCTATCTGCTCGCCAAGTTGAGCTAGGAAGACCTAGATGTGACTGGAGGGAGGGGGTCGATTTTTGAGCCTTATTGTACCCCCTCACAGTCTCAAAAATATAGTTTTTTGGTTGATTTTTCCCATGTTTTGAGTTCGTTTCTCGCATTACTACCCTCAAAATTGAGATTGGAAGTTGAAATGAGGTAAATATATTTAGTGAGGTTCCTGCATGTGTTTTTTGGCGGTTTCTGCTTTTTTAATCCCATTGAACTTTCCTTACCCTTACAACTGGTCAGTTTGTGATGCTTTTCATAAATTCATATAATTGTAATACCTCACGGAAATCAGGCTAAAAAAGCATCTTGCTATGCTTTTTTTTGTGATTCGTTACATGCAGTTTGTTTCGATTCGATAGTACTTCGTTCTAACGACAAGTAGGGCAACTCAGTTTACACGAATGTATAATGTTTTGCCTATCTTGATCATTGCAGGGGAGAAGATACACGGATTTGAATTTTCTGTACCTAAAAATTATGTGAGGTTATTTTCAAATATTTATAACTCTTAATTCAAAAATACTAAAAATGTCTGGTTTGTTTCAAAGTGTAAAACCAAACGTTATAATTTCACATAAAATTTAGAAATTTTTGCTTGTAACTTTAAAAAAATTCTCATAAGTATCGACTTAGATTTTTTCTTTCGAATTAACAGGATACCCTAGCCGTGTTCTTCAAGTCGTGTAGAAATTTTGGCAAAAAATATAATTTTGAAATTTTGTACCCTTTTTTATACGCAACAAAAAACGTAATCTTGATGAAAAATTTTTTTTCCAAGTTTTTTTTTTATGCTGGGTGTTTATAATTACTAGGATTTTTACGGACAGTGTTTTGAAGAGGTCGGAAGGGTTAGGACTTGAATTTGGTGTTGGAGGTGAAGTTCTTTTATTGCGAGGAGAATTTTTTGCAATTTTCAATTGTTTGATAGCATTTCTCTTCGATTGTGATTGGATTTTGGTCGAATTTTTTAAAATTCGCTATAGTCGAATCGTTTTAGGAATATTTAGTTTCCAAAGCGAATATTTGATACGTTCGTGAAGAAGGGTTGGTAAATTAATATTATAGTTTTTGTTAGGGTGTTATGAAGGAGGCAGATCGGATTATCGTAAGAGAAGGTGAATTGTTCGGGATGGTTTTTGATTTCTAACCGGATTGGATGGGTTGGAAGATGCTGATACGAGGAATTTGTTTAAAACTGAAAGAAATCTGAATAGGGGAGGGCAACTCACCTGCTTCATAACAGATGCTGTCGCTGGGTGTGGAGGGGAGCGCGCCAATATACAGGCGTATTGCGGCATTTTGAACAGTTTTGAGGATTGAAAGATTTTCCTTGATTGCATTTATAAAAGCCGGGCATCCGTATTCTATTTTACTTCTAATAAGAAATGTATAGAGCTGGAGTAGAAGAGTTCTAGATGGGTTGAATTCGGGATTTTTTATTATTTTTAGTTGATTTAAAGTTTCCATAAGGTCTTTTTTGACGTTGAGGAAGTGGAACTTTTTATCGAAGAATAATCCAAGAAATTTAGTGGTGGATTCGAATTTGAGGTTTTGATTCTTAAAAGTTAAAGTAGGTTGTTGAATTTTCTTTTTGTTGGTATAGAAATTCACTCAGTTTTTCGTTCGAATCAGTTCAATATTTCAGCAAAAAGTGCTTTCGGTGAAGTTTATATGTCTACGGATTTTTTTTTTGCTCAAGTGAAGCGAAAAAATTGCAATATGATATATTTTTTTAAATATCTGAATATTTCGAAGAAAATATAGTCGTACTAAGTGGCCGAAGGTACCTTGTTACTTTGGGAAAAAATTTCTAAATGAGTACTCACTCATGATAAGTTTTTTAGGAGTTATGGACAAAAATTTGAAATGTTTTTATAAAATTATAGTATTTCGTACTACATTCCAAATAGGTAGTTAGAGATACCTCATAAATAACTTCACCTGAACTTATATAATTTTTTTTACTGAAAATAGGTACCATATCATATGCATTATGCTTTGACGCAAATCGTGCATCTTTAGCATTTTTGGATCAAAAGTTCGAAAATTTTTGAAAATGATCTCAGATTTTCAGAAAAAATTAATTCAGATCTGTGTAACTTTTCCCTTATAATGACTGGGATAGGCAAACCATTATACATGCATACAACTTGGGTTGCTTTATTTAGATATGGTATATGAAGGAAGTACTATTGAAGTGAAACACCCAGTATATAGAATTGAAAATTTTCGATAAATTTTATTAAGCGGAATTTTGAAAATTTTATATCGTCATCCGTGCTCGAGTAGGTATGCTGACTGATTGCTTCCCGAAGAAAATACGAAATAATTAATTAAAAAGAAAAAAATTAGAATACATTGTACGATCGTCATTCGATACATCTGTTGATAAGAATGCTTTTAATTATTTGTTTCGTTTCGAAAACTTTTTTTGCTCGGTAAAACAAAAAAAAAAAATGGAATTAAAAAACAAAACCAACCTCCTCTTGATTTATCGGCTCGGGTCTAGCGAGCTCGTTCGATTTTTATTTTTCCTTCGACGATCTGCAACCGGGTAAACATATGTTTCGAGCTAAAAAAAAAAAATTATAAAAATTGGTGATACCGTTTCGTTAATTATTACAGCGAAACAATACAATACAATATCCAAAGGCGATGGAACTTTGTAATTTCATATGTACGAGTATGGCGAACCCAAACACATCGCATACTTCATATTTGTAATTATTGTACCAGTATCTACGTATTCTGACCGTATACGCAATCGCACGCGATTCGCGACGATAAAAATGCGAGCAATTTTTTTCCTATTTCAAAACGATACCGAAATAAAAAACAATTTACTCAACCTAAAATGCCGAAATTAATGGTACGCAGAAATTTATTTAATAGCTTTCGGTGGCGCGAACGATATACAAATAAATAGGTATGGTAAAAAATGTACCAGTATTTCGGTGCACGGTTGTAACTGCGAAGGCACTGCTCGAAAAAGATGCGAAGAAGAGGATGGTCAGAGAAAAAACGAAATCATTGAATTTTTTTTTTTTTTTCAACATTATTTAAATACGTATATATTTTTACGCGGGGAAAAATGAAAATAGGAAAAAAAAACGAAGAATAAACGCGTACTATACCTATTTTACGACGGTCAGCTATTTTATTCTTTTTTATCTGCGGTAGTTGTTTTATTAGCACGGTCCATTTAACGGGAACATTTTCGAATGATGAATATTCACCAGATAAGAAAACAAGTAGCATTTTGCGCTTATTTTTCAATGGTTCGCGATACGGAATCTAGCTCGTTGCGGAATAATGCGACCGTGGCCTGGTGACGACGATTAACGCGGCCGCTAGTTACCGACCAGATTATATTACGCTAGTTAGCTGGTTGGTTTGGGAAAAAATCACCGAATGGAAGAACGAGTGGCGAGGAATAATCGCGTCGAATCTGTTTTTATCTTCGGCACGGCGAAACCTTCTCGATGGCGAGAGAATAAAAAGTGCTCGTGGTTTTCGCGGTATCGTGAAAATTAACCTCCGAAATTAGGTACGAATATTTATTCGAACCAGCGGAAGTTATAAAGAGGTTTTAACGGATGTAGTTTTTAAAGGCTGTTGAATGAAAAGAATGACGAATTATTGGTAGGCGGATATTTGGTTGGAATGTTTTGGGTTCACGGCTTTCATCTGTGAAACACCGTTTCGCACCATGCAGCTTTGATCCGGTAGTAGATTTTGAAAAAAAAAACCTTCATTTCGATTGAAAAATGATTAATATGTTGTACCGGACGTTCAAACATGAAATTAGTAGAAATTCTTTTATATTTTTTTTATTAATGCTTAAGAATCGTACTGAAGATATGGTCAAAAGAAAAAAAAAAACAGTGCGAGTCGTAAAAGTAGTATTTAACCTCGATGGCTAAAACGCCCAAAAGCGACACCCTTTAATAAACATTTATATCAAGTTTGAACTTCCGAGCAGTATTGAAGTAGAAGTTAGGCAAAAAATCAACTCCAAAACGCGTGAAAAACTACCGCAGTAATTTGGGTTTGTACAGGAGTGTATTGGGGTAGAAAAGTTGAAACCCACAAACGGAAACATCTACGACCCTCCCCCCCCCCAATTAAATCTGCATCTCAAATTGCTGCAGCCGTTAGTAACTCCCAAGAAGCACATCTAGGAGCCTATAATGTATTTGCCAAATTCCACCCCCCCTCCCAGTTCAGTTTGGGACCAAGTTATGGGAGGAATAACTTTTTTTATGGCTAAAAAGCAAGAAAACTCCTTACATTTCCCCTGCTGATTAACGTAGAGGGCTCATTCCATATCAAAACGGTCTTCTGATTTCGCTCAAAACATTTTCGTGAGTTCCCCTCGGTGGTCTTGTGAGGGAATCGGCGTCATTCTAGTCCTAACCCTTCAGGGAGATGGAGAGGGGGCGGTTCTTGTAATTTTCGATCAATCGCCATCATTCGTCAAACAGATCAACTTTGAAAGCTAATATTTCGAGATTGGTTAGACTTGGAATATATCTGTTTGCGCTGTTTTATAGGCAATCCAAAGGAGATTCGGAATTGATGGTCAAAAATATAAAAGCTCAAAGTTGAACTTTTGAGATGAAAGCTCAACTTTTCATGATGGCGATGTTGGTTGAAAGCTACCTTTTAAAAATATAACAAAATTACCATAGAGGGGCCTTTTTTATGTTTGTTTCAACCAACCGATTTTCAAAAAAGATCCCCAACAACCTTAAAAGGCTGAGGGGTCTACAATTTTGGTCAAAATTCAAAATAATTCAAGAAATGAAGTGGCATCTCGTTTTTTACTAATTCGAGGCCGCTGAGTTCGAATTTCGGCTTACTTTTACGGTCCCACCCTATCAAAACCTTCTTCCACCCCCCCTCCCTCTTAACATGATCGAAATTCAAAGAAATTGAAAAAATGAATTGACATATCGATTCTTGGAAATTTTAGGTCATTGAGTATGAATAAAGACTGATCTTTTTGATCTGACCAGCCTCCCTCTTCCACCCCCCTTAACATGGTTAAAATTTAGAAAAATTGAAAAAGTGATGTGGCTTGATGCTCAACAACTTCAAATTAATTACGTTTAATGTCAAATCGTTTTTTCAATTTTTTTGAATTCTAACCGTATTGAAGGGGCTAATGGGGTCGTTTGGAGCGATCCGATCTAAGTAATGAACCAATAATCAAACTCAGCGTCCTCGAATTAGTAAGAATCGATATGTCACTTCACTTTACCATTTTTTTTTTTTTAATTTTGACCAAAATGGAGAACCCCTGTGCCTCTCAGGGGTGTTGAAATACCATTTTGAAAATTGTTTAGTTACTAGCATAACAAGTTCTATTCGTGGTGATTTTTACAGATTTTTAAATGGTAACTTTCAACCTTCATACTCATCGTGAAAAGTTGAGCTTTTATCTAAAAGTTCAAATTTGAGATTTAAAAATTTTAAACATCAATTTTGAATTTCCATTGAATTCCCAATAAAACGGCGTGAACAGATTTGTCCTTAAAGTAAACACTCTTGAAATTATGAGTTCATAAAGTTGAGCTGTTTGACGAAAAATCGCGATTGCTCGAAAATAATAAGGCAAAATGACGACGATTCTTTCACTAGACCGTTGAAGGGAACTCACAAAAAAGTTTTGAGCGAAATCGAAAGACCCGAGTTACTTTTTGGGTAATTTCGGTATATGATGAGCCAGAAAGCGTATTTTTGGATGCGTTGTGCGACTTTCGATTTACCATTATTTGACTTGGAAACGAACGATTTTATGTGATTTTTGCTCCTCTCCACCTATTCCTAAAACTTTGGACGTACCTGAATTTTTTGCTGAAAATCGTTTCCACTCATATACATCCGGTTCGCATACAATCTAAGCCTACAGATTAAATTTGAGCGATTTGGTTCGATAGTCTGGAGAAGAGGAAAAAAAAACTAACGCTTAAAATAAATTTCCAAGATAACAAAAAGGGTTTGATGGTCTTCCAGGACCTGAACACGAATTTCAAATACTCTGTATGATAATTTCATTTAAATTTTAGAAATTCAATTTTTTTGGAAAAATTTTCATTGGTATTTTTTTTTTCTTATCAAAACCCACTACAAAAGCTTAATTTTTCTATAATAACTGAGTTTTCTCAACGAAATAAATAGGCGTGCTGAATACGAATTCGAGGTCGGTTTTTTCATTCAACGATTTCTCCAATTGATGATTTCATTAGTGTGGTGGAGGGTGATGAGGGGGGGTAGTGTATATTTTCAAAGTTTACCGCTGTAGTTTGCATTGATTGACTTATGGTTATGGAACTTGGTATGTTCGTAGATACACTCGAGTAGATTGGATAACTGATGTTTTTTTTTTTTCAAAATTTTGTGAAGGATTTCTGCAGCAAATACGGTTACATTAGCAAAGTCTCTGCTATGAGAATGAGATTAAATGGAGAGTGGGATGAATTTAGTTTTTTTTAACGAAGCTAACGATTTTCCATGTTTCGCTAGGGTCGACCGGAATTTCATTTTGGTTTGGTTGTATTTCGAAGTTTGTTCCGGTGTTTATTAATTCAGTGTATTGAAATATTGCACGTTCACTGGCTATTGGGTGGAATTTTTGAAATGAGTGTATATAGATGGAGATGGATTTATTTCTGTGCTCAAACTAGGAGATGAGACGGTCGACTTTGAATCTTCCATCATTCGAGTATCTAAATAATGAATATGGGAGCGCGTTTAATAGAAAAATTGTCAGTATGTTTGAAAATAATCATCAAGGTTGAGTTTCATTCTGTGTAAGCGAGTCGTTCGCGCAAACATGAGATAATTAACAACATTTCGCCGAGCCATCGTGGCCATAGTTGTTGTTTCAATTTACCTTTTGTTCATCTCTACGTATACTTAATCAAAATTTTGGGCGAAATGCGCTGACGACTGTGAGCAACTCGACGTAATACTGTTGCCAGCTACACCTAGCTCTGTTTTACAATTACGTAATAGGTACGCCGCGTGCTTACCATTATTTACTCGCAACTTCGTATCTTTCACTTTTTGCTATTACTGTAGTGTTGTGTAAAATTACACAGGATACCGAATTTCACCCTATTAAAATGGTATTACTCGAGGTTTAACTTTAACATACAGTACTCTATATTCGCAATCGCAACCACTTGTCACCGAGAGCTTCTTCCACAGCCACGGATAATTCTTTATATAGATACCCACCTGTACTTGTACGGCGTAAAAATTTATCCGCAATACTATAAACGAATTCATGTTTTCAAATACTCGTATACGTATAAAAGAAAAAAGCGTTAAAGCTGCGATACTGTACGAGTATCAGCAAAACTATATTCTTGTTAGTAATTTTTTTTTTTTTTTTTTTTTTTTTTTTTTTTTTTTTTTCCCATTCGGGCTTTTTTTTTTTTTATTTTTTTTTTTTTTTTTTTTTTTTTTTTTTTTTTTTTATCGCAACTGCGCGTTATTTTTTTCTCGTACTCTTATCTGAAATTTATTGTACCGTGTATTTACGATAAATTAAACCATTAGAGGGTAAACGTAATGGATTACAATTGCTGAAATCGTTCATCTGTAAACATTATTAAAAAAAATTAGATCAAGCGAAACTTTCGCTTAATTATAATTTACTCGCCAAAACAATAAAATGATGTCGAAAAATTTGATACGAACAGAATTAGTTGTTTTAGCTAGGTATGTTTTCCTATAACGATAGCGAATTAAAACATCTACAAAAAAGCGAAAGAAACGTGGACAAAGGTGGAATAAATTCTTTTTAAAATGATTCGTTTTTGTCTGCGTTACGATGGTTTGAATTTCGTGAAATAAATGAAAACAATAAATCAATCAAATCAACCTAATGTTTGTGTTTTATTTACTTGCCAATCAAAAGGTGATCATTTGAGCTGGTGAACTCGATCAATTCCCAATAACGATCGTATCATTATAATTTGGACTCGGTTTCTAAACTGTGCAGATCGTTGTGATCGATTATAGGCCTTATTCGAGGTTCCAATATTTTCATTTTTTTTAAGTGTTTCTCGAAAAAAGTAATAGAAATTAATCTTAATGACATTTTTGAGTAAAAGTATCCGTATTAAAGATACATTACTATCAAAATTAAAGTAAGAAAAGTTTATTTTGAAATTTTTAAAAATTTGGTACCGTTAAAATACTGATTTTCAAAATCGAGTATTTAAAAATGAAACAGTCGCTGAGATTATAAGTATACAATAAATTTCAAAAATTCAGACTTTGCACTGTTTCTCCTGTATCTGTTCTTGGAGGTTCAGGAGGTAAACGATTGTAAAAAATAGAACCAGAGGTCTTCTTGAACCCATATTTGTATGTACTTTGATTTTTCCGTGGTTGTAAAATTTTCAGATTTTTGAGGTTTGTACGATACCTTTTGGGGTCCGTTTAGTCGTTGAAATAACTTTTCAGTCCAAAACTGGCGTATTACGAATTATCGCCTAACGACAAATGTGGTTGGGCGGGGATGGGGCTATCGGCTAAATCCGTTTTAGGGTTCTAGAAAACTATTAAGACCATTTTTGAACATGCCAGATAATTATCCCCTCTCCCCTTCACTCGAGACTAAAACCAGTTACCAACTCCATACAGACCAAAATCGCTCAAATTCAATGAATAAACTACGATTGGTGTCAGATTAGCTATATGTGAGTAGGGATGATCTGGAGTAAAAATTCGGCCTTATTCAAATTTGGTGGATGGGAGGAGTAGGGGGTACTGAGGGTCAAAAATTACAAAAATTGTTCGTTTTAAGCCAGTCAAAAATCAAAGGCAGTAGAACGTATGCAGCAATCAGCTCTCTACGTCTATTAGAAGGGGAGATATTCCTTCTTTTTCGACCTTAGGAAAAGACCATATCCCGCATATCTCTTTCCCCAATTGAGCTGGGGAATTGAAAGGCTCTTTTCTAATAAGGGTCAAAAACGACCCCCAACCAAAAATCGATCAAAATAGAGCCTAAATTTTACTGATGGTCTAAAAACGTTCAAAAAAATTTTTGACCTCCGTAATGTTAAAATTTCAACACACGATATCTCTGGAACGGGAGGGTAAAAAATTTTGAAATTTTCACAGATTACGCATCATACTGAGTACTATGAATGAGAATTTTTTGAAAATTTTCAGTTCACGTTTTCCCAATTTTTTTCATGTTGAAATTAAAAAAAGATTTTAGTTGGGGGAGGGAGCTCATGGCTGAAATTTTTTTAATCTTTGTTAGATGGACGTCTATCACATATATTTTTTTTGAGTTCTAAAATTGAATGCAACATGCTTAAAAAAATCAAAGTTCAAGAAAAACAGGGTTTTCACTATTTTTTCATAATTAATAAGGACAGTACCCCAACTCAAGGTAAAATTTCGAGTCAACACATGAACAAATTGAAAGTACATATCAAAAAAACTCCATTTCCAAAATTTCAAGTCCTGAAGTGCATTTCTCGTATTTTGGCAAATTTTTCAAATTTCATAATTACCTTATTGTGTTGTATTATCACGAAAATTAGATCTGATCGACGGAAAAAGCTGAAATTTGGTACATACTCTACTTCTGACTTCTCAGATCGATTGAAAGCGAGTTTCAGACGTTTTTTAGCCTTCAGGAAATTTTGAACTTTTCCAGGACTGACGACGGGTTCATAAAAATTGTACATATGAAATTAGGGTGTTTCTTAGAATATAAAATTTTGAATTTTTGGAACCTCACCCTCTAAAAAATGGTTTGTATGGTTCTAATAACACCATAGCTAAAATTTCTGCCAATTTGAATAATATTAACCCGTGCCTCATCAGCGTTGAAATTACGACCTAAACGCCATCAGCCTGAAGCCCGTGCACGATACTAACCGCCGCGACACGTAGTGGAGTAATTCTATGTTATCGGACATGGATGACAGATACCTCAATTTGTTCGAAACAACCATGGATATCGGTCAAAATGCGGAGTATAATGTAAAAAAATTTCAAAAATGGGGAAGAAATTTTTTTTTCAACAAAAAATTTGAAGAGTTTTAAGCTGGAGTGAAACCCCTTTATTATGTAATTCTAAAAAATAGTGAAAAACGTGTTTTTTTTTTGGTTATGAATTTTTTTGAGCATGTTACACTCAATTTTGGAACCCCAAAAAAATATATGTGATAGATGACCACCTAACAAAGATGATCAAAAAATTTCCAGTCATGAGTCCCGCCCCCCTCCCAATACTTTTTTTAATTTTTTTTGAAAATTTCAACATTAAAAAAAATTGGGAAAATGTGAACAGAAAATTTTCAAAAAATTCTCATTCATAAGATGTATAATCTTTACCCTACTGTTTCACAGATATGGCGTGTTGAAATTTCGACATTTGGAAGGCGATAATTCCAAAAAGAGTGGGTGTAGGGGGTAAAAATTTTTTTAGGACGTTTTTTAGATCATAAACAACATTTTGGCTCAATTTTGATAAATTTTTTGTCGTTGTTTGTTTTTTACCCTTCTGAGGGAAGGCTCTCTTTGGTAAGCTGATTTAGCAAGGACCACAGATATGCTTTTTGGAATGTACCAGTTGGTGGATTTCTACTTCTCAGCCCCCTTGAACCGTATCACTGGTGTGAAAAAATAGTTTTTGAGACGATTTATTTCGTTCTTCAAGTTCTTTCCACGCATATCTCCCCTTTAAATTGATTTAGGAGATCGATTTGGTATGTAAATTAGGTAGGTATCCTAGATGCATCCGGGGGGGGAGATAGGGGAGTGGGTCAACTATACTTATTCCAATGTCAATCTCCACCCCCTAGCCTTATATTATTATTTTTATTGCAGAGTTTTAAGGGGCCTGTGATTTTTTCTCGAACTCGCTACACTTGACCACCGAAATATCGTACTCTCTCACTTTTCAGTCGACGTTAGAAAATCAACGTACTAGAAATAACGCAATACTTTCTGTGATTGACAGAGCATACGATACCAACAATAGCAACAACAACAACAAAATGACGAGAAAAAAACGACATGACGAGACGAGAAGTTGTTATTTTTCGAAATTAACTTGTTGGAGAAAAAGTCGACGCAGAGGTAGGACGCGATGGTGAATTTTTCGCGCTGTTAAATTAAACGGCACAATAAAGTCAACCTATTAAAGAGCTGATTAATTGATTAAATACCAAAACTAATTAACCATAAAAGCCGCCTAACAGAAATACTCGAACGCGATATCATTAATTTTACAACGCGTCTAAACTTCGCGATTATTAATCTTATTCGAAGTTTTCGCACATTTTGCTGTGTACTGTTCGCGTATACCTATTACCTATTACCTAATACCTACGAGTGTGCGATGTGTAGGTAATGGGGTATAGTCGTCGTCGTCGCCATCGTACGTTGGTATTATAACATTTCGTCGAGGTGTTGTTACGACCTTTGGAGCATTTGCACATTGCGAATTGGTACAGAATGGTTTTAAAACGTGTGTTTACGAGTACCTTAGGTTTACGTCGATGTACGTAGACCTGGCTAGGTACCTAGCTTCTTATGCGCTGTATTATGTAATATTGTGGTGCAGGCATTCGACGAGTTTTTCCTTTTATTTGCGAGGCATATTGTCTGCAAACGTTTGCTAACCGACCAAAGGGATCACATTATGAGTGTAACAATGATGGCTGCAAGGTACATTGTACCTGTATGTTGCTTTATGAACGTGGTTGTTGGGCATTTTGCGGCCGTATAGTTTTCAGAAGATACGATCGCTCTTTCAATTTGCTCGTGAACGTAGCTGCAGGTGGACCTACGTATACGTATATCGAAAGGCGTTGAATTTTACGATATTTTGCACGTGGTTTGCATTGCGAAAGCTAACAGACGCGCCGCTTTGAATGTTTTTTATTATTTAGCACCTCTCTGTTCCCGTTCGTATTTCTGTGTTTACCGCGAAGAGCAGCGACCATCTGCAGGGTGTCGAGAGCTCGTATCGTCGAGTAGGTGGTATACTCGTAAAGCAAGAGGTGTACACCGTAATGTGGCGAGTATAGCGATGTTGTGCGTACGAACAGTGCCTACTTACCTAGCCACCTACTACCTACTGCCTATATTACAAGCAGTCTAAGCCTACTCGAGTTGGCCTTATACAAAGTGCTAAATTATGGCGCGGCGTGGCGCGGAAATTCGTAAAGAGAAAACATTTCCAGCTCGATGCCAAACGAACGTTTTGCCAAATTGATATGTTGATACAACTGTTCGTACAAATGCGAGTTTTTTTCCCCTTATTTCTTCTTCTTTTCTAAATGAAATTCTAAACACTATTTTGTGAAATAATACCCACTTGTCGCGGATCTCACTCGTATCAACTTTAGTATTACGTAACGAACGACGTCACGTTATGAAAATTGTTCGATTATTTGTCGGAATTCCCCCCCTCTCCTCCCCTCCCCCATTTTCTTTTGTTTTTATCGTATTTATCCCTCATACGGTTAATGATAATATAGTACATGTTGAGTATCATATGCACCTATTCGTATTGTATTGGTACTTGTGACGAGTATTGAAAAAAAATCTGCATCTCGAGTCGACACAATATTATTCATTTTCGTATCATTTGTCGTCATTATCTGTGTCGCATAACACGACGCAGATAATTTTCATTCTTTATTTATAACGATGACCTGCGGTATCTTTGGTGGTATTTGGTATTTCGATTCGCGCTAATGAACGAGTATTGTTCGGTCCGAAACTAGTCGAGATACTACGTTCAAGTAGATATTCAAGCATCAAGTAAATTTTCTCTGTTCGTCTCTCTCGCGCTGTCTGTCTCGCTCTTCTTCATCTCACCGTCGCCTCGTCCGAATCCTTTATTCTCTGATCTTTTATCAAACAGTTCATTCGCAATGGTTGAAATACTATGGAATGCACTCTGTAAAGTGCATTGTTTAACCGAAACATTGCTGCGTTTAGCTGACACGATGTGTTGACTTCTGTGTTTACTGTTAACAACAACAGCGAGCAAGACAGAGATAAAGCTTTCATATTTCGCGAGCTTAGTGTAAAGGGTGCTGACAGTGTAATGGTGTTTCGCTGTGAGGGATTAAAAAAAAAATATATATGGTACGATTGCCGCTTAGCTGTAGCGAAAATGTAGCAAAAACGAGTCAGAAATTGAATACGTATCGAATGGTAAATAAATACAGTCTATAGGTGCTTTTCGGTGTAGAGAGGCTGCTATAATGCGAGAAAGGTTGCTTGCGCTATGAAAGTTTGTAATTTTATGAGTGATCTTGTCTTTCAGAACGTGTCATTAGCGACAATTTTTCAATAGTGGATTCTTCAAACGTTCGCCTATAGTTTTCTTCGTAGCTTCTCAGTCTACGTATTTCGTTCTTCATTTTTACGAGAAATTAGAACTTTTCGAGGTATGACAAAGCAAATAGAAGACCCGCTCTGAACCTATATTTTCTGAGCAGTGGTACGGGTGCAGGTTGGCATTGGAATGAATATCTGAAACTCCGAAAAATTACATTTGGGCCCCTCTACCGAACCTACGTACCAATTTTCAAAACTTTCTAGATCAATATGAAGGAGAGAAATGCGAGGAATAAGCTCAAAAAAAAATGAGAAAAACCGCTCAAAATCCACTTTAGGGGTGGTAAGGGGGTATAATTAGGCTGAAATGCTGAAACCTCCAAAAGGCGCATCTAGGCTCCCTACTAAATGTATGCGTCAAATTTCAACCACTCACCTCAATAGGGGGGGGGGGGGGTATGGATAGAACAGCTTTTTTCTCGGCCAAAAAGTAGAAAACTCCACTGATTTTCGGATGTATCGTACAACTATTTACTCTCCATCAATGGGCTCAAAAATGTTTAATTTTTGCCATTTTCGTCCCTCAGAACCGCCCTCACCCAAATTTGGGCATAAGTGAATTTTGAATTCTAGGTCGTCGCCACTCGAAAATATCAAATCGGTCGTCAAATTGAGCTTATTGCTCAAATTTTACAGATTTTTGTCGGTATTTAGATGAGTAAATGGTTTTTGTGTGTTCGGAAGAAATTAAAAAAAAATTTACGCCAACGGAATAACTTTCTCGCGTGGCCAAAAATGGTCTCAATAGTCTTCTTAGACCCCCAAAACGGATTTCGTTGATACCCGCCATAGGTCGATGGTCCCTAATGCTAATAGCCTGGTTTTCATTGACAATATGACGCAGAAAATCAGTCTAAAAAGACTGATCTGATATCTTTGTACCTAATTATTTAAAATCTTCTGAAAAAAAAACAAGCCTTCCAATGTTCCATTACCTTTTGAAAAATAAGAAGAAAAAAATCGACAATTTATTTAGCAGAAGAAAAAGGTGTACTCGAAATATTTTCTAAGGTATTAAGTATTTGAAAGCTATTAAAGGAATAATCCTCTAAAAATGTTGGCAAACTGCCCGGTATAAAATAACATTATGTCGATAGCTATAGGTATTACGGTGTATTAGTAAATTTGATTTTTTTTTTCAAGTAAAATCTTAAAAATGTAGATGTTACAAAATTTTTTGGCTCAATTTACATTTTTTTTTTTTTTCGTGTGTACGTAGTTCGCGTACCTACTACGTAACTTATGATTTATTCGTATGTATGTTTATTTCAGGGTCATTAAAGGTTTTTGGATAGAAAAACGAAGACAATCTACGCCCGTCAAACTGACGTGCTGTTTCGAATTTACGACAGTGGAAAAGAATATCAAGGTAAGAAATGCATACGTATGTTATGTACTTCTACTTATACACTTTTAGAAGTACATATTTAATCAAAAGAACGCGGTGAAAAGTCACTTTTGATGTGATACAAATGCGGGGTGCAAGGATGGATAAATGAAGTGATACTCGCTTTAAGCGAACTCGCTAGTGCGTATTTAATTAGTTAAGAGGTAAGAAAAGAATTACGCCATTTTACCCGTCATGATGTTCACTCGAACTACTGTCAGCTTGGTTTCATTTTAAGGAATTTGTTGGAAAGTTTGTAGTTCATTGCTGACTTAACACGAGTCATCTTTGAGATACATTTGCGTAATTTTCGCTAGCTTTTTCGCAAAATAATTTGAAAATGTAGGAAATATTCGGTGGACTGAATTTTGCATAGTGATTTTTAACGTTAGTTCCCCGGCTGGGTTCCAAAAACGACGAGTTAGCTAGATTAGATATCGTTGTACAGGTACTCGGAAGTATTCCTCATAACACCCTTCGAACAATTTGATAATTATGCCAGGTGTCTCGAAGTGGGTGGTGAAAGTAGTAAAAAATTAGTGATTTGAATAGTCGGTTTTGGAAGCAGTGAAATTTTGTCGAAAATGGTTCAAAAGTGATGAAAAGTTTCTCTTTAACTGATATTCGCTGTAAAAATAGGTTTTATCAAAAATTTGTTCAGAATTACGAAAAGAACACATATACTTGCTGGAAAAAATCAGTTCTACAAATCCCGTTGGTCAAATTGTTAAAAACCACCTCAAAAAATACCCCCACGAAACAGAATATTCCATATCTCTTCTCCAAAACAACCTGAAAAATTTCAACATGGACTTATCTAAGCTTTCTTACGAATACATTAAATATCCTGCTTGGAAACTAATTATCCCCGATACTGATTTAAAAATGACAGAATATAAAAAGACTGATCATCCTTCTTCCATGATTAAAAACAAATACCTTCAAATTATAACAAGCTACCTAGACTACAAAT
>FIZR01018862.1:0-12063 GCA_900060175.1 Ferrisia virgata
AATTATAAAATCAATCCTTCATAAAATAAGTCCACTGATGTCAGTCCAGTGATGACGTCACACCGTTGACGGTCCACTAATAACATCTCTAATTTTCCTCATCACTTCAACTTAAAATTATAAAATCAATCCCTCATAAAATAAGTCCACTGATGTCATTCCAGAACATAAAAATTTGTACACTGATGTCAGTCCAGTGATGACGTCACACTGTTGACGGTCCACTAATAACATCTCTAATTTTCCTCATGACTTCAACTTAAAATTATAAAATCAATCCTTCATAAAATAAGTCCACTGATGTCAGTCCAGTGATGATGTCACACCGTTGACGGTCCACTAATAACATCTCTAATTTTCTTCAACATTTCAACTTGAAATCATAAAATCTATCCTTCATAAAATAAGTTCACTGATGTCATTCCAGACCATAAAAATCTGTCCTCTTGACGGTCCATGAATATCATTTAATGATGACGGTCAATTGTTGACGATTTTTTCAGAATGCACTATTAAACATAATGCGACGTTAATATAAAATCGTAGTCGAAAAGCTAAATTCATTAGGGGTCCATGTTAGATCATAGCAGCACCCCCTCACCCCTGTTTGCGCATCATAGGTACCATCATGATATTGGTATCATTTTCGCATGAATGGAAACCCCTGAATAAGGATATAAAATCAGATTCTTAGTGCGACTCTTGTAAGTACCTCATTTTAGAGGGTAGGTCGACCTCATTTTCATATTCATGGGGCTCGATTCATGAGAAAATTGCACCAATGTCATGAACGTATCAGTAGTCCAAAAATGGGGTGAGGGGACGCTACTAGTGTCCAGCATGAACTTCCACGAGAGTTTTGCTTCTCGGCCATGATTTTCTACTCTTACAAGCTGCAATTATACTAATTACGAAAAAAATTTCGATATTTTCAGATTTTTCCAGCATAGCTCTGTATAACTCCAATTTCAAGTTTTTTTTTTTCAAGTTTTAACCATGGAACTTATGAACTAAAATTTTGAAAAAAAAATGCATATGATAGAGGGATCAAGTGCACGTCTAAAACGTACGGTTTCAAAATTGCACCAATCCAGCATCTTTGCTGAAAAAAATTAATAAAATTTTAAAAGTTCATTCCCGAAGTACATTAAGGGAAGAGGAGGGGGCAGGGGAGGTTGTTAATTTTTTCAAATATGCCTCTCATATAGATCTACAACATAACAAAATCGATCAATTAGCACATTCGAAAACAATCGTGAGGATTTTTTCAAAAAAAAGGCCTCCTTCAAAAACCTTTAGTGTTTAATTGAATTTTATACCTTATTTAAAATATCGAGGTATAGGCACAATAACGCCCTCGTGTATCTTCTAGGCTATGAGTTATTGTAAGTTCGCACACTTGTTGATAAAAGCTTGGACAATGATGTTTTTTTTTTTTTTTTTTTTTTTTGTAAGGCTACGCGTCTATAAAATTATATTAATGCGTACGTGCAAGGTAAGGTAACCCCGCTACCATGATGACCTATATTGACATTTTTTTTTTGCTTTTTGCTTTATTATGATTTACGAGCATATTTCGTAATGTGGCTTATGACGTGAATGGAATTAACGTCGGTGGTATTACGCTGTAGCCGAATTTACCAACTGACTCTCGAGATTGAGTTAAAACCGCGTCTTATTTTGAAAGAACACATCAAAGAAAATCCAACATTCAATGCAGTCGCTCGAATAGCTTCGACGGAATTAAATCTCGACGTAGGATTCGCGTCTACGTATACCATACTACATATACATGTACCTACAATGTAGGTACACACAGTGTAACGAGTAGGTATAAAAGGAAAAATTGTATTGTTCGGTGGAAACCTCGTAGGGTTGTTTTTTTTCCATTGACGCACATTCTTCTCGATACAACGCAACGCGACGACGCTTTTTACGTTTCGTACTGTACAACGAAGTAGAAACCAAAGGCTATAGAGCGACTAAATGAAAATATAAGACTTAGGTAGCTTGTATGGGTACGTTAAAAACAAAAGCTAACGGAAACCACTTGTTGAACGTGTATAAATTTTCAATATATACGAGTAATTTTAAACTAACCTAAGCTTATTCGACCGATTTACTCATTTCAACGGTTTATGTTTTAGTGTACGATTTTTCGTAAAAATTCGGCCGGTTTTCGATTTTACAAACAAGCTTTTTATTTGATATTGAAGTTATTTTAAACATCTTTCATTTACTCGTACAAGGCAGAAATGTTTAAAAAGCGTATTACGTCTGCATACGTTTATATTGCGCATATTGCGCATAGTCGTCGGTAGAATAACGTTGAAAAACATTTCCACGTAATGAATTGCTCGCTTTTTCTCGTAAAACCGTCGTTAAAGTAGTAAAAGCAGTAAATCAGCTGTAATCAACGGTCTGTGATGAAGAGCTGGAATGCTCTAAATGTTAGCATGTTTTAAACATGATGTGTTCTAATTTACATTTTTTTCGCCGCAGTTCTACAATTTCAAACATATGTCGGATTTCGGCTTTCGGTATTCGGACACAAAACTCAACCCTTTTTTCAATACAGTCAAGTTGATATGTAACAGTGTTGTTGAAGAGTTATACTTATGTACCTTGTATTAACCTAGCCATCTACCTACTTGTATAATTATACGAGAAATATTTCGCACGTCTTGTACGTTAACCTCAACCCCCACCCTCGCCTAGTGCCTGTCGGATTTTGAACTTTTTTCGTCAAAATAAAAAGTAAAGAGTGCTTTTTATCGAGATTTTTTTTTACGTGCCGTGGAAGAGGTAACATGTTGATTTGATGCTTCGCGAGAATTTTTTTTTTTCTTTTTCCATGATACCGAAAAGGTTTTTTTACTCGACTAGTGAATTTTTATGAAGGATTTACAGCAGCAGATTGAAAAAAGAAAAGAAAAATGCTCGGATTAGGTGTATTTTTACCTTAGCGATAAGGTTATGTTTAAAATTGAAGTTACGCTGATTTTGTGAATATTTTTCACTGAAATTCTTTTGTAATAAGCTAACTTAAAAATTTCGCGATATTTTATTGCGAAAATACCTATCCAAGTTATTTTTTGTATGATGCACGAAATCGTAAGACAACGCGAAAAAATTCAAAAACAGTGAGATAAAGAAATAGTACAGAATAACGCCAATTGAAGTATGGTTTCGGTTATGGTTACTCTGAAAAATGGTTGAACTTGATGAAAGTGATTTCTAAATTTGAAGATTTTCAGTAAAATTCATGCAAAGATGCCATTTTCAGGCGATTACAACCGATAATATGTATTTTCAAGATTAACTGAAAGAAATTATTTAACAGAAGCGTTATTTCATGTATTTTTATTCTTATTCACTGAAAAATGGCTCATTTTTGTCAATTTTATTCTAAAGAATACAATTTAATTGATATTAAACTAATTTACATATTTTTTTCGGCAAATAAGGTAATTTTTTTGTATGGTTACGGTTACAGTTATTTATTAAAAATGTGAATTTTCACTCGCACGCTGCAAAGAATGATATTTTTTGACTGACTAAATTCGAAATATTATCAATTAAAATTTTATTTAGCAGGAATATGTTGTTTTTACCATAATATTAACCGAAACTATTTGAAATTATGCGTTATTTTTGTATATGATCAATGTTATGTACTTAAGAACAGCTTATATTCCTCGATTGAATTTTAAATCATTCAAATTTATCAAATATTACGTGAAGTCATGTATTTTTCTTTCAGATAACGTAACTTGTTGAATGGTTTCCGTTATCATTATACACTAAAAATCACATTTTTTATTCGCAAGCACCTAAAAATGTTATTTTTTGACCAACTGAATCCAAATAATTTTCAATTTAAATTTTATTTAGCAAAATTGCGTTATTTTTACAGTAACATTAACTGAAACCATTTGAAAAGGTTCGTTATTTTTGCATATTAGTAATATTATCTGCGTGAAAGCAGCTTTATAGTCATCAAATCAATACGAAATCATTCAAATTTATCAATTACACAGTAAAATCGTGTATTTTTCTACCAAATAACGCAACTTGTTGAGCAGTTTCAGTTATTGTTATTTGCAGTGTAACCCAAACCATTCAAAAAATTGTGTCATTAAGTCAAATATGTGTGGATTTGCTTAACAATTATTACGATTTTATGGTTTGAAATTAGATTGATTGATATAAGGTGTTTTCAAGGGTACAACCAGAGATCTTTAAAGATATGAAGTATCATAATTCGTATCGGGTAATCCTACTATTTTTCAAATGTTAACCCGATCGGGATCAATACAGATCATAAACATCCCTGGATACAACTGCAAAAATATACAAAAATAACGCATATTTTTAAATGGTTTCAGTTACAGTTACTGTGAAAAAAATGTGTAAATCTACAAAATTAATTTTACATTTAAATTATTTCGGATCTAGTTGACTCAGAACAGTCGTTTTAAGAAGGTTATGAGCAAGAATTTACATTTTTCATCAATAACTGTAACCGAAACTATTCATAATGATTCGTTATTTAGCATTGTTTGGCTCTTATTTTCTTGAAAATAGCTTTTATTGATTGATAAAATTCAAAAGATCAAGTTCACACTTGATTTATTAAATTTAATGATTTTTTTTAGCTGTTTGGTAACCGAAACCGTTCAAAATGTTGCGTTATTTTATATATTCTTGGCCTTTTTAGCGTAAAAAAATCTTGTATTAATTGACTGAATGTAAATATTCAAATTTCAACTTGATTTGGCAAAATTTACTCATTTTGCACTGGTAACAGTAACCGTAACCATTCAAAATGATGCGTTATTTCTCGTATTTTTACTCTTATTTATGTGAAAATAGTGTATTTTGATGAACACGTACCTAAAAATTCCAGTTATAACTTTATTTAACAAATTCACTCATTTGTACTGGTACCTAGGCTAGCAGTACCTACTACCTAACTATAACTAAAACAATTCAAAGTGATGGGTTATTTTGAAGGTTTGGTTCTGATTAACTTAAAAACATAGTTTAACAGGTACCAAAGCATTCAGATTTACCAGGTATCGAACGCATTTATGCATTTCTGTACATTCTATCTCCTCCACCTTAGCTTTTCGTATAATTTTTAAAACCTGGTACTATAAAAATTGCATTCATTTGCTAATACTAAGGTTTAAATTTGAAAATTTTGGATCCAATCAATGGAAAAGTGCCATTTTTAAGCGGTTACAATTGAAAAGTAACTTGCATTTTTAACAAGTAACCGAAACCATTGAAAAAGTTGCGTTATTTGATGAAAAATGCGTAGATTGTCACGGTTAAAAATGAAATGTTATTTTTACATTATATGTTAATAAATGAGATGAAAAAGGTTTAGAGCGGTTTCACGCTTCTGTGTTCTTTTTATTAATATTTTTGCAATATCATTTTTTTCTGTTTAATTTTTCTTCCTTAAATACTTTGTGAGAAGTTTTTCAACTTCAAAGTTGAAAGTAATAAATACACGCGAAAGAAAATAAATTAATCAAGGGTACAAAAACAAAAAAAACAACAAAAAAAAACAAAGTAAAAACACCGAATCATCAAAGAAAAATGAAAGCTTCAATATTCGTCTTTTGTTTTTCATACAATAAAATAACATTAAAAATATAAATTTAGTAAACGCAGACTATGAAGTGGAAAATTTTTAAAAATAAAACAACCGACGTGACGCGACGATGAAGTAAGCATTTTCGGTTTAATTTATCAAATGGCTGAAAATTTTCAAAGAATAGGTATTTCTTATTGGGATGAACGATCAAGTCTCAGCCAGACGTTTTAGAAGGGTTGAAAATTGGCTTCGAAAATATTTATCGTCTTTTTAAAAATTTTATACGAATTAAGAAAACGGTTAATAAAGGAAGAAATTTAATTTCTATTCGACGTGACATTTTTCTGCCACGTCAACGATTTTAACAGCGCGGCTCAGCGTGATCCAAAAATATACGTCGATTTCGAATTTATCGAATTACTTCAATTTACAAATTTCCTAATTCAAAACCAAACCGTGTTTAGAATCGGTGAAGAGGAATACAGCCCTTAACGGGTAATTTAATCTGAGAGACTGACGCTGAAGCTTCATTGAATTTTAACTCGTTTCTAAGATGACGATGGCGTAGGAGGTAATGTGGCTGCCAGGTAAACATTAACACCATATAGGATTTTTACGCCGCACCGCGCCGTTAAAACAATCACTTCCATTTTCCGACACATTAATCCGAAATGCTGGTGAACAAAAATATGACATAAATGTGGTGAAAAATGCCAACATATACGAAGAAAAAAACATCTTCAGGTCGTAATAATGTCTCCTTTATCGTTTTCAACTTTTGAAATACCTATAGGGCGATTCGTAACGTATTGGGTTACGTTAGCTTGATACGAAAGTATACGAAATCACCTATATAGGTATATCTATTTTTTAATTTAGATTATGGTGGTTGATGTTTGTCGCCTACTGTGTGGAAATTTGAGTCGTTTAAAAAAGGTAGGAGCTGGTTGATTCAAATATCAAATTTGTCTTATCGCCGATTGTATGATTTACCTATTTGAATTATTGCTTTCAAGTAATTTGGTTCCCTCCAAACATTAAAGTTGACGAGTAATTTTACTCACAACTCATTATAATTAAGACGGTTGAATCATCTTGCAATCTTTTTACCTCAAAAATAACCCAAACCCGATCAAAATTCACAGAAAGCGGAAATTTTTCTTATAAATACTGTGAAGTATGTGTTTCTACATTCCCGAACTTTCCTAAAATCCATGCATATTTTTCCCTCTTTTTGGGGAGTAAGAGAGTGCAAACTTTGGTTTTTTGGCAATTACTTCCCAATTAATTAACTTACGAAAACAAATGTTTGAACAAAAGCTGTAGAGTATTGAAAAATAATATTTTTACTCCTCTGACTTTTTTTCGTCAGCGGTCACAGGGAGGAAATAAAGCGTTGAGAAAATAATCATTTTTGAAAATCTCCAATTGACAGGAATACTTCTCGAAAATCTGCTTAAGCCATAGTAAGTAGCATTCTTCTTGCATAATACTTTCCACTATTATGTAAAATAAGAAAAATGTTGGACCGTCTGATTTTTTCAACACGGAGGAGGGTGCTGAGGTTGTCCCCTTCAAACAGTTTCAATTTTCTTAAGGGATAAGTCCGGTATGCTAAAAAATCCAAAAAATTGGGTTACAAGCTTTGGAAAACGTTTGAAGTTTAAAGACAAACATTTATATTTTTTTAGCTTTTTTCCTGGGTGGTTATGGGACTGAACCACGTATGGTGAAAAGAAAAAAAAGCATCGCGGGTAGGGAGGGTTCAAAGGAGCTAAAAACTGTGCATACCTAATTTCAATTTCCTGGCTCAATTTGAAGGGGAGTTATGCCAGGAACAAAACTCTAAAAATTTGAAAAATCGACCAAAAAACCATATATTTAGGACTGTGAAGGGGTGAAATGGGTCTGCAAAATTGAGATCTTCAAAAGACACATCTAAGGCTCTAACTAAATGTACATACCAAATTTCAATTTCCTAACTCAATTTGGTGATGAGATAAAGGAGGAAAAGCCTCTTTTTCGAGGTCAAAAAGAGGGAAAATCTCCATATCTCCCCTTCTGATTGACTTAGGAAGTTGGTTTTTGGGTGTGTAATATAACTTTTAATTTCCTATCAATTGACTTGAAAAAGGGAAATTTTTATGCTTTATACCCCTCAGCACCTCCTCCCCTAAATTGGGGCATAACTGAATTTTGACTTAATTTCATCCCCACTAATATATATCTGATCTGCGGTCAAACTAAGCCGATTGACCGAATTGGAGCGATTTTGTTTGGTATCGAGCAGAGTAAATAATTTTAATGCTGGTGGAAAAAAAAATAAAAATAAATATTAAATATCTGACATGGCTATAAATTGTCTTAATGGACTTCTAGGACCCTAAAACGGATTTTGTTGATATTCCCTACCCTCATCAGCCGTTGGTCGATAGGCTGTAATAGCCTGGTTTTTAGTTACAATATGACATAGAAAATCAGACTAAAAAGTGACACTTGAAAATTCCTCTTGAAATGAATAATTTACGCCTATGCGAGTAAGGTATAAATTCTAGGGAGCCAAAAATTGAAGGAGTTTATTACAGGGATTTTTGGGGTCGTGGAATTCGATATTGGGAATCATTTAAGCGTTGGAATTAAATTGAGCTTCTTAAGGGGAGGTTCAAAATCCAAAATTTTGCAAAGTTTGGACACTGATATAGACTTATAAAGTTTAATATTTGCTGTTGCTGATTTATGAGAGTTTTTTAGCTTTTTGACTCAAATCAAGCCCCAAAATAGGGTGTTACAGTTTCAAAATTTTTGTAAAACTCACACAAATGGGTATCGGATTTAGTACATAGGGTTTCCAATGCGCTGTTTTCGTATCTCTAAGACAATTTTGAAGCTTGGTAAATTGACGCCAATGTCCAAAATTTTGGTAAATTCTGAATTATGAACCCCCTTCCTTTTCAGAAGCCGAATTTAGGTGCAACGCTCAACAAATTGTCAAAATCGAATTCCGCAACCACAAAAACATTTATTTTGAGAAGAATTTTTAAATGCTACGTTTTAGCCTTAATCTCTATGTCATATTGTCAATGAAAACCCAGCTATTATTGTTTATCGACCTATAATGAATGAGGTGTGGGGTCTTAGAAGACCATTATGACCATTTTTAGCCGTGTCAGATATTTATGTATTTATTTTTTCCCCAAACTAAAAAATCACTTGCTCAGCTCGATACTGACTAAAATCGATCAAATGTGAGGAATAAGCTTCGATTGAGGACCTATTTGGTATTGTGAAGAGGGGATGACCTCGGTTGAAAATTCAGTTGTGCCTAAATTTAGTGGAGCAAGTGTTGAGAAATTAAAATAGCAAAAATTGTATTTTTTGAGCCTTTTGAAAGAGAATGCAAAGTTGCTATACATATTCAAAAATCATCCTTCTAGGTCAATTAGCAGGGGAGATATGAAAGTTTTTCCCCTTTTTGACCTATTAAAAATGCCCATTTCTAATCAAATTTAGCTACGAAGTTGAAATTCGGAGACTTAGTAGAGACCATAGATGTGCTGTTTGTGTATTTTGACTTTTCAGACTCATCTCTCTACCTTACAGTCTCAAAATGTAGTTTTTTGGATGGGTTCCAGAAAAAAGTAAAAAAAAAAAAAGAAAATGTTCGTCTTTTAAGGCTCTGTAACAACTCTTTGAGAAAGTTGCAACTTTATGCTAGGGAGTCACAACACTCCCCCCCCCCCCACATTGAGAAAAGGAAACGGTCCCAAATTTTTCCTTTTTTATATAATAGTGGAAAGTATCATTCAAAAAAAAATACTACTTAATGTGACTCAAGCAGATTTTCGAAAAGTATTCCAATTGAAGATTTTCAAAAATAACTTTTTTCTGAACACTTTATTTCCTCCCTACAACCTCCTGGCGAAAAAAGTTGGAGGAGTAAAAATATCAATTTTTTAGTACTCTACAACTTTTGTCCAAACATTTGTTTTCGTAAGTTGATTAATTGGGAAGTAATTGCCAAAAAACCAAAGTTTGTACTCTCTTACTTCCCAAAAAGAGGCAAAAATATGCACGAATTTTATCCAAACTCTAGAACATTAAAATGCATTTCATGAATTTTTATCGAGTTAAAACCTAAGAAGCCTGTGCTAAATAGTAATGTTCTATGCAAAGATGGCTGTTGCTGAATAAAATTTTAGACGCATTGGATACGCATAAAATTACTTTTTTTATACGTATAAAAATTGAAAAATCGTAGTTACAGACAGCCTTGGAGTAAAAATTTTTTTTTCGGTTTGGTTTACTCCTTCAATCGTGTCTAGCTATAACAAATATCGGTAACATTTTGCATAAAAAAAAAAAAAGGTAGCCTACTTACTTATCTGAAGGAAGCAGATTCGTTTCATATCACCCTGTAGAGAAAGTCGTTTAAGAAAAAAAATGTCTCGAACGAAATTTTTCTTGAACGCTTCATAGAGCTAATTGCTCTACATCGAGGTCTATTCTGAAAAGCAGCCGACTAGCGCAGCTAATTTATCAATATACAAACAGAAGAAACCGGAAAACTTGTCAGTTTGTTATTGTACAGTGATTAATGGAAAGTAATGACAAACCAGAATATCCAGAAACTCCTACCGCGTGATTATGAAGGAAAAAAGTCGATTCCACTCGAAATTTTCCTTTCGAGCTTTATTAAAAAATATGCCTATCCGTAACCGCGTCCAGAAAAGATTGACTAGGAGTGGAAATATTTTTCTAATTTTTTAAATGTTTTTGTAATATAAACAAAAATATTTTGCTAGTGGAATGAAATTTTTTCATTTAATCGGTTCGTGTACATCAATTATTAACGTAGCTGCCCCGTTAACGAAACGTTCGCTCGTGAAAGGATACGCTAGGAAAAAAAAAAAAAAATTACCAAATAGAAAACATACTAGACGTTTGGCTTACTCGTACCTACCTACATATACGAATATGTTGGCTGAAAAAATAATACACGCTGGTAATATCCGCAACTATCGCTAGTTAAATTATATTCTCAAGAGGCATTTCGAGCTCGTTTATTTTACACGCTGCGCTTCACGACACAGCCAAAAAGAACCACGTCCGCGATTATACGCGTTATTTTCAAAGTTGATTTTTTCTACTCAGTTCAGTGAAGAAGGAAAAAAAAATGCGTCTAGTTAACGATACATTTAAACCGGTCACTAGCGCCACCACCACCGGTGCACCCACGTTCAAGTTTGTGCTTTTTAATTTCAAACCGATTTACTATTTGAGTACGTTTTTTGGATCGTTTCCCTTGAAAGTCTGTTCAAAAGATGATTTCGTCACGTGCCAGGTAAAAATATTATCGTATTTGATGAGGGCAAATGCCTTCGCCTTTCGCAGCACCTCGTACCGTCTATCTTAGCGATAACCTCCCCTCCCACGCCCTTCGCTCTCCAATTTTTGTACTAAAATAAACCCTATTTTGTAGCGTACCTAGGTATTGTACTATCTAAGTTTTGATGATGGATGCGGAGTTTGGGCTGTACATATATCTACAATGTAGGTACATTGTATAGTACTATACGAAGTGTTGTGGGTTATTTTTTATGGCACGATAAACCGTTGGTATAGGTTTTCGCGTGCCTTTGTGTGAACGAAGCCTTACCTATAGAAATTCGATGGTAAACAGGAATTTTCAACGTGCGATCGAGTGCAACTACCGAATTACGTTGCGAGTTGATGGAAATTTCTGCCTCGAGTATCAACTTAACGTGTCCATGTGTGGTGAATTCTTTGGTTTTCGAGTTATGTAGGTGTATATACTAAATGCAACGTTGTGGTATTTCAGAAGAATATTAACGTATAATTTTATGGCTGTTTTGATGACTATCACGAGTAGCAAAATTTCAGTGCTTTGGTGCGAATGGAATTTTCCCAAAATTTTATACGATGGAAAATTTTGGTATGCTCTGTTTTTTGTCAGCTTGTCTGCTTGCGTTGAATTTCTCTAAAATAATAGCAATTACCTGCTATGTCAATGGATAACAAGGGGTGAGAAGGATGATCGCATGAATCATTTCAAGTAGGTGTACCTATATGTGTGAATTTTTTTAATATTTTTTGAACATTTATGGTATTTGAGGAGCGGGGAGGGATAGCCATGGTTGGAATTGCTTTTAAAAGTTTAATCATACCCTTAAATATGAGATATTTTTTTTGTGGTGCTTTATGGTGGGGGGGGGGGTGCAACATGCTTAAAAAAATTCAAAACCGATTTTACGCAGCTATCCTATGCAGATTGGCAACGTTCTTGGTCCACCCAAACAAAAAACAAACTATTTCAACACAAAAAACTTACAACACCGTGGAAAGACTTGAATCAACTGAACAGAAAAGAAGAAGTTATCATTACACGACTTAGAATAGGACACACTAAACTAACTCACAACTATCTCTATCAAAAA
>FIZR01018868.1:0-41635 GCA_900060175.1 Ferrisia virgata
TTTTCAAAATTCAATATTTTTCATTTCGGGGGGGGGGGGAGGTCAAAAAGTTTGAAATTTTTACACATATTAAGTATATGTGTATGTGAGAATTTTTTCAATTTTTTTGAATATTTAGTGAGGTCTGGCGGATGTTGAAAATTTTTAAAATTAAAAAAAATTAAGTGGAGGAGCCATGGCTGGAATTGCCTTTAATAAGATAGTCATACCTATAAATATATATGTATATATTTGAGGTGCTGAAGTGAGGGAAGGGGGTTTCAGCATACTCGAAGAAATTAAGAACTCATAAAAAACACGTCTGACCTTCTAGGTCAGTATCATGGTAAAAATTAAAATTTTGTGGAACCTATGTCAAAAGACATGCATATGAGAATTTCCGATTCTTGAAGCCCAAACCAGTAATAATATGGATTACGGAGTTGTTAAATCTAATGTAACGCAACTTTTGAGCGCATATTCATATTTCCCACGGATTTCCTTCCTCTCCCCTTTACATCCCCCCAAAAGTAGACAGCTGTTACGTCACTGAGGTCATTTCTAGCGGTTTTTAGAAAAAAAACTGAATTATTCAAAATTTTTGTTGTGAAATCTGCGTTCTGCAATCCCCCCCCCCACAACCAATCCATACGTTGTTAAATTTCTTATTAGATAAAATAGCGAAAATTATAACTCGAATCGAAAAAAACAGTAAAATAATATCTTAAAAAAAAAAAACGTATCAAAGAAGAAAATTTTTAAACCTCTGAGAAAAATGAAAAATCTTGTATGTATTTTTTGAAAATTAAGAAATATAACTCTCGAGTGAAGAGAGGATGAAAATTTTGAAAAATTTTTGAAAATTAGGGGTCGGAAAATTGAAATTTTGATGTATTTCTTAGATCTGCATACTGAATTTTACCATTTTTTTGCGTGTAGAAAGGAATTTTTACGTTAAAAAAATCACCAATGGCGGGGTGGTGGGTATTTGGTACCCAAACTCGCCCTTCGCTTTTACATCGCTAAGGTATCAAAAAAAGGCTGAACTATACATTTTTTTACATCGAAATCCATTCTTTTTTTTTGTAAGTTTTCTCATTCTTCATGTTCATGATATTTTCCACAAATAATCTCTCTTTCAACAACAGATTTTGCAGTCATTTAAAATTTTTTTGCAATTGTTTTTTTAATTTTGTTAATATTTTAATGATTTTTTTTAAACAAGCTGAAAAGTTTTATGAATTTTCACTTCATATTTTCAAGTTTTAATGAATTTTAAAACATTTTATCGCATTTTGTGATATTTTAATGTGTTTACTTTAGATTTCAATGACTTTAAATTTATTTTTAATCATTTTTTTTAATATTTTCATAATATTTTCAATTTAGTTTTACCCTTGTTTGATTTTTTCTAAAGAACTTCCTATTACATTTTAGCCATTACATTAAGTTTTAAAAAAAAAATCATCTATTTTACCACACTTCAGCTCTGTTTTATGACTTATCAAAAACTTTTTTTCATTACTAAAATTTTTATTCAAATTTGAACTGATTTTGCTTCAAGTTATGGAAAGAATAGCAATATCGTTCTCCCTCTCTTCCCCTCACACCCCTCAATACAATAAGAACTAACCAACAAAGATGTTTCTTCATTCTTCATCTCAAAATTTATTTCATACTGGAAAATTTTTTTGGTTTTACCATTACATCATTATAAATATTTATGTATGTATATTTTTTCTTTTCAGAAAAATACGAAGCACCTTTCAAAAAAACTGTAATCAAGATTTCAACTCATGAACAAAAAATAAACCAGCTTTCTTTAATCAGTCGTTGTGATTGGGTAAGTTGTGCACTCGATCTATCTACACCTACTCACAATAAACATTCGATTTAAGATGTTGATAACATGATTAACGGTGAACATGTTGTCGTAGGTCGTGTTATGCTAATAAAATATTGTTCGTAGCATAATAAAAACGTAGCTGGTATTATAACGTCAAACAAGTTACATACACTTTAATCGAATAGATTGATAAGAAAAGTTCGACTCGTCGAATGAATTACTCCATCGGTTGTCTACGTAGGTAACTCGGTATCCTATCTACGAGTACAATATTATTTCGCGTCGAAGTACAATTTATCGAACACCTTGTTCGCGTGTATCACTCCGCGAAGGCGTGATATTTGCAATTTAAAAAGGGAAAAGAATCTATATCCTTGAATTTCTCTACATAATACCATTACATATTTGCAGTTTACTAAAATCATTTTCATTCGTATCGTCTCTATTTTCACTGTGACCCTGAGAACAGGTAGATTAATCAGCTGTACCCCTCGTACATTTATATTGCTTATCTGTAGCCTGTGGGTGCTTATGGGCTATGCTGAATAGTATTTTACATCTGAAGAAATTCTCCATTGTGAATTATATCTACGATTTGAAATTTTTTCTTTCAAGTTATCAGCAGCTACTTTTATTATTTTATTATCGTTCTTAAACATACTTTGATTATAATATGAAATAATTATAGCTTGGTAGTTTTCTTCAACCTTTAATAATTTATAATGTCTATGGTATTACCAGCAGCAAGCAGCATATTAGTTTAGTTGATAGTTTTATTAACGGTTCCCGGACGAAGAAAATTTTTAAATTGATCATTACCGTATTGTAGGTGTAGATCAGCGTCTAGATACATGCTTATGATAAGTTGTAATTTTCTGGGAATCGTGTATTGGATTGAATTTAAAATAACTTCCTTTGTAAATTGAAAACCTGTAAAATTGCCGGGTGTTGGATTAAAATTTGACCACATCAAATGTGATTCGTATCCTGTCTGTATTCCTATTATTTAGAAAAAAATTGAATTCTTATTATTAAGATCTAATTACCTGTATGAAAAGAGGGAAATGGCGTATATGAACACTATCTTGCCCTATCTAATCAAAATTATTCAAATTCGACCATTGGATTTGGTTTCAAACCACATTCAAGGAATAAGACCTTCGATAAAAATTCAAGCATGGTATATTTAGAATTTGAAAAGGAAGTGAAGAGAGAGTTGAATTCGCAAAAAAAAAAGTCTTACAGTTAAAGAGAAAAGTGAATATGCCATATTATCGATGAGAACCTGAGAACCAGCCTATCATGGAGTATCAACTTGCAATAGATGGAGAGAAGAGTATCAATGTCCTAGAAGACCATTGAGACATTTTTTTTTTTTTTGTTATTCCAGATAATTATTCGTTGTTTTTTTTTTACCAAAATTAGAATTTATTTTTGCTCAGCCTAATATTGACCAAAATCAGTCAAATTTGTGCAGTAGGCTCAGATTGGCCGTAGATTTGATATTTTTGAGTACGACTGATCTTGGATCAAAATTTAGCCAAGCTCAAATTTGGCCGAGGTGGGGTTATGCGTGGAAGGAGCAAAAATTATGAAAACTGTTCGTTTTTAAATCAATCCATAGTCAACCAAAAGTTGTTTGGTATTTTCAAAAATCAGTTTCCCACATTTATGAAAGGGCAGTGATATGGAGTGGGGGAAGGATTCTCATTTTTGACCTTGAAAAACGGCTATTTCACGCGTATCTTTCTTCTAAATTAAGGTAGAGAAAAGGGGTTGAAATTTGACTCGTACATTTAGTAGAGCTAGAAATCCTAAATGTGTTTTTTAGGGGTTTGAACTTTTTAGCTGGTAATTTTTGTAATTTTTCAAGTTTGTGGGCCCCATAAATCCCTTCCAAATTGAGCTAGGAGGTTGAAATTTTGTATGTAAATTTAGTAGGGTTATAGATGTGCCTTTGGAGGCTTTCAGCTGTCCAGTTGAATATTCACCTGTACCCCCCCTTCTCCTTCACCCTACTACCGCCACCTTTATACGATAATTTTACGTGCATTTTGAAGTTTCGATTTTTTTTACTCCGATTCCTAATATAATATCAACTGGTTATAAATTGGAAAAAAAATCGTAAAAAAATCGATAATTCAAAATTCACGTAAAATTATCGTATAAAGTGTCTAGACAGGAGTAATTTGACCCGCTGAACACGAATTTGAGGTAAGTTTTTTTATTCGAGTAGTTTATAAGTTAACTACGACCTACGACCACCGTTCTTGTATGTTTTAGCCAGCTTTTCATGTTTTCAAAAATTTCCCAAATACCCATAAATGAACGCGCATAATCAAAAATTGGCATGTGGAGGGTATTCTGATGCATTCTTTTTCATTTATGATAGTTTCGTTTAATTTCAAGTCAATTATGATGGAAAAAATTTCAAAATTTCCTCATTTTTTAAAGTTTACATTTGTTGACCAGATTTGCCCCACGAAATGCAAAAATAAGTATTCTGGGAGCAAGTACCTACTCACTAAGACACACATTTTAGAAGAAAAAAAAAAAATTAATTGCCTGTTTGAAAAAATTCTGGTACATTGCCCCTCCTGTCCCTACACTTCACATTGTGGTTAGTTACAATTTTCCAACATAAACACACCTTTATGATGATTTTCTTAATAAGAAGTTGGGAATGATGTGGATGTGGTTCTTGCTCTAAACAAATTTTTTTCAAGGCCCTATCAATGCTCCAAGATAATTTAAAAAATTTGAGGGAAAGGGCCAAATCACCTATCTTGACCGTAGGTCTCTAGGTACCCTTTACTTTTTTTGACATTTTTACCTTCGGTAGGCAGGAGGTCCTTGGATAAAATTTATCCAACATTCATGCCATACGTAAAGAATTTTGTCGCAAATTTTTCAGGTTTATAAAATTTAGTCGGAGAAATTTCATACTTTCACCTCCCTCCTCGAAATATTCTACAGTTACGCCTGTGTTTCTACCGTTTACTTTTTTTTAACAATGTGCATAGGTGCATCTAGAAATTTTTCAAGGGAGGGGTTAAACTTGAAGACCCGATCGTGGTGAGGGCGAAATTTTGAAAAAGTGGTATTTTTAAAACGTACAAAGTGCTTTTCTCGAAGTTTGAGTTCCAAATTTTGAACGTTCATCGAGAAAGTTACCCCTACCTTGGGTGCGCTACTGACAATGTGGCATAGAAAATCAAACTGACTAGTTATTCTTTAAAAAGTACTAATTGTTAATACCTGTTGTATTTGAAAATCACAAATGATTTCAGTCTGATTGAAGAAAAAAAATTACCTGATACTTAGTTTAACCACTCAGAAGAAGATTGGGTGTGTTCCTTGAATTGGTCGATTAGTCCAATGAAAGCTCTGCCCGATTTCGAGGATCTTATTGTTCAAATACTGTTTTTTTTTTTTACGTATTTTATTAGCCTGATTTTCCATGTCATATTGTCAATGAAAACCAGGCTATTGCAGTCTATCGACCAACGGCAGATGAGGAGGAGGAGGAGGAGGGCATCAATAAAATCCATTTTGGGGCCCTAGAAGACCATTCCCCCGAACATTAAAATCATTTACTCCGCTCGATACTGACCAAAATCACTCCAATTTAGTCTATCGGCTCAGTTTGGTGACGAATTTGGTGTATATATAAATGGTGATGATCTTGGGCCACAAGTCAGTAATGACCCAATTTGGAGGAGGGGGTGCTGAGGGTTAAAAAAAGCAAAAATTGCCCTTTTTTTAAGCCAATTGATAGAGAATCAAAAGTTGTGTAACATATCCAAAAATCAACCTCCCAAGTCAATTAGAAGGGGAGAAATGGGGGTTTTGCCCCTTTTTGACCTTGAAACACGGCTGTTTCTTCTTTATCTCCCCTTCTCCCCCTCCCCCTCAATTGAGCTAGGGAGTTGAAATTTGATATGTACATTTAGTTGGGGCCCTAGATGTGCCTTTTGGTGGTTTCGACTTTTTAGCTCCTACGCACCCCCTTACAGCTCCCAAAAAGTGGTTATTTATAGTTTTTTTTATTTTTTGAGTTTTTTGAGTTCGTTTTTCACACAACTCCCCTTCAAATCGAGCTAGGAAGTTGAAATTAGGTATGTACATTTATTAGGGGTATTAGATGTGCCTTTTGTAGGTCTCGACTTTTCAGCCTCATTTCACCTACTCACAGCCCCAAAAAAATGGGTTTTTGTTTGTTTTTTTTTTTTTACTTTTTAAATTTCTTCTCGCATAAATCCTTTCTGAATTGAGCTAGGAATTTGAATCTAGGTATGTATATTTACCCAGGGCTCTAGATGTATCTTTTATGGGTCTCGAATTTTCAGCCCCATTGCACCCCCCTCACAGTCCTGAATATGTGGGTTTTTTGATCAATTTTTCCAATTTTTAGAGTTTGTTTCTCGTATAACTCCCCTCCAAACTGGGCTAGGAAGTTGAAAGTAGGTATGTCCCGTCTGTAAGGGCCCTTGACCTGCCTTTTGGGAGTTTTAACTTTTTAGCCCCGTTGTACCCTTCATACCTGCAATCACGAAAATCAGGCTGTTTTTTACTGTAATACTACGTCGTAGTATAATTTTGATTCGACGACGAGTGCATCTTTTCGATGTAGATAAATTTTTTTGATAACAATTAAAAAATTCTCGTTTTAAAGAGTTCGACGTGTTTGTATTGGAAATTATCTTTTTTTAATTCTCGAAAAATTACTCGTTCAAATTGAATTGAATGAAAAATGTAAACACTTTTAAATTCAATTTTCTTCACTTTTTAATTCCATTTTATCGAGTATCATTTAGTAATATCTTTTATTTGTTTGCGGTGTAGGAAATTACGAAACTAACCATAAAACTATGAAGTGCTTATAAATTGTAATACGCGTTATCAATTTATTAAATCGCCATAAACGGGCAAAAACCCTGTCATAAATTGATCTTTTAATTCAAAGTACGATATTTTGTTTTTAGATATGGTCCTCGTGTCATTATAACACGAAGCGACGTGTAAGAATTGTCAATATTACACCTAATGAAATTATCTCATCAGCGCAGTCCTGCCAGTCACTGTTGTGTATTAATTTACATAAAAAAACCATGAATATGGGAATAGAGAGGTGGAAAGAGTTTATTTTTAGAAAATTGACTACACGAGCGTCCGCATAGACTAACATACGTATTATGTACTTTTGTACTTATGCACTTCTTACCACATTTTTAACATTTAATAGATCAACATGTTGTGATACCTTTCACGATAAACTTTTATTATGTAAATGCTTCTGTGTATTCTATCTCGTAGTCAAGCTGTCTACGTATGTCTGCTCGCTAACCTAATTTTTCGTAACAGGTAAACGATCCTTGGCCTTGTATGTAGCAGATGGATAGGGTAGGGTAGAGTAGGGTAAGGTAAGATAAGGTAAGGTAATTCACTAAAGGCTACCGAATTGTTTTTGGCTACTGTTCTACATATTCCTTTCATCATACTTATTTACCCCGACGTTCTTCGTAGTATTAACTATTATGATACTCTCGAATTGTTTCTGTTTCTTAATTGCATTGTACGAGTATGTAAGTTGTTAACTGCGTAGGTAGATAGGTCTAGACTCTGAAGGTATGTTACCCGAAGCCACATTGTATTATAGGCCTATTTCGACAAAAGCATAATTAGCCATTACGCTCATTGTGTCGATATCTAGCATATTGTACCTATTGATCTTTTCGTACGAATAATATTTATGTGTTTGTATAAATCGTAAAGAATATCTTTGGTAATTACATGTACGATACGATACACGACGACGAATCCGGTGTTGAATTATTATTCATATGGTGGTGTTTTTCATTTTGTACGATTCGATAAAGTTAATCAAGTATCACAAAAGAATGACGAAAACGTAACAAATAAATACGAGTACGATGAGATTATCTGATAATAATTTGCATGTAATTGTTTTACCTTGTCACGAACCGGTCGTTTCGTCGTCGTTTTGTTTTTTCAAAATTTAAATACCTATGTACACATGTTTTTATGCGCGAAAAATATTATATTTTATAATTGCGATAGAAATTGTTGGTAATATGTTCGTAATCAGTGTGTGAGGTCAATAATATTTATGATCAAAGAGTTGACATTTGTGCTTTAAAAATAAGGTATTGTGGCTCTTTTACCAATAAGGTTTCGTTACTAAAATTATCCATGTTGGATTATTTTTTCGAACATTAATTTAAATCGAAAGAAAGCTTGAAAAAAAATCAAAAGTATGGTTCTGTAATGAAACCGGGGGTGTTAATCCACGATTCTGTTTCGTTTTTAAATGCCCGAACGTAAAATTTGTTCCACGAAGCTACGCCGGAGTTCAACGGTGCCCGATACGTTCGAAATGTGGCGTAGCTTCGTGGGATGAGTTTTACCTATGTTCGGACATTTTCAACGGAACATTATGGTGGACGGACATACCTGGTGTTTAGAGAGAGCTCTAGTTAAGAGTGATTGAAATAAATTTTTATATGGTGAAAATCAAAAAGTCAAAGATATTCGAAAAGCATTCATGAATTTTGACCAGTATTTGTTCACTGGGAGCTGGAACTCTGGGTGAATCGAAATAAACTGTAATCTGGTCGGCGAAATTCTGGAAATGCGACCTCCCCCCTTCACCCCTTTCTAACCCTCCGCCCTAATTCCTGTTCCCTTCAGTACTGCCCTGTCTTAGAAATAGAGATGAAGACGAAATATATGTTACCTCTTGAAATTTAAAAAATTAAGTATTTACAATCATATTCAAACTCGTTAAAATGTCGAACCATAGAATATAAAATCAAATCGTTAAAAATCTGAGAAAATTATTTAAAACTTGTTAAAATAAGGAAAATTGTTGGAATTTGAAAATAACGTTCCAAGATCAATTAGTCGCACTTTGAATGAATGAAAATTATCGAAATCATATTAAAAATTTTAAATTGAACAAAAATCTTGAAAATTTTATGATGTATAAATTGAAATAGCATTGCGCGTATATTTTAGTTTCATCAGAAATATTTTCAAAGTTTTTTTATGATACTTGAATAATTTTTTCTATAATTTAATTGATTTTAACTAACTTCATTTTTTATGATTTTATGATTCTTTTTCAATATAATAAACTTTTCATAAATATTTTTATATTTTTCCAAACTTTTAAGAATGTTTTCAATTTTTAAAATGCGTTTTTTCCATTTTACAAATTTGTGGACGTTGTAAAGTCATTTTTAAAAAACTTTTTCACGTTCTTAACAATTTTTTGATATTATTTTATGTTTTTGAAAGTTTTAGTTATATTATGGATGTTTTACAAAATATTTAAGTTGGTTTTTTCAAAGTTTTCTGTTATGTTTTACAATTTTTATAGCTTTGAACAACTTTGTATTTGTTTCCTCAGAATTTTTTGCTGTTTTTTTTTTACAGTTTTTATGACTTTTAGAACAATTTTTTCGTATTTTCAATAATTTATTTCATCATTTCATGTAAATTTTTTAAATAATTTTTTTAATAACTTCCTCAACTTCTAGGCTACTCTTTACACTGTTCAACAAATTTACCATCGATTTGAAATTCTTTTTAAGAATTTTTTTCATGTATTCAGTAATTTTTTTTTAATTTTATTGCATTTTTTCGCAGACCTTTAGGATCTAAGAAGCTGTTGTATTTTTTTTTTTTTTTTACCGAATCTGTCGTATAATAGTTTTTAGCATTTCTGTTTCCTTTAAACAGCCTTATTCATGTTTTCAATAATTTTTTCATAATTTATTACATTTTTCTCAACTCTTTAACAATTTTTTTTATGTTTTCGACAAAAATTTTACTACTTTTTACACTTAAATGGTTTTTTATTCACTTCATCGACATCTGACGGACAATTTGTGTTGTTTAACAACTTGCTTGTCCGTTTTGAAATTACTCATTTTTGAAGAATTTTTTCATGTATTTTGTAATTTTTTTAAAAACTTACGAAGGTGTCTATTTTTTTACTTTTTTCAGCAAATCGTATTATAATTTTTATGTTTTCGTGCTGTTTAATCAATTTTTGATCGTTTTGAATTTTTTTTTATTCAAACAACTTCGTTTTTTCTATTTTCAATAAATTTTCTGCGCTGTTTTAGTAATTTGTAGCTGTTTTAAAATTGGCATTTTTTTAAAGAATTTTTTTTCACGTTTTCGAACGATTTCTTGATATTTTTCAAAATGTTTTTGCAAATTTTCATGAACTTTTTTCGATGTCCCAGGATGCTTTTTGTGCTGTGTACCGAATTTATAATCATCATAAAATCTCTTGTTTTTTTAATAATTTTTTTGGCATTTACTACAAAATTTTCAATATCTTTTACGCTTTTTATAAATTTTTCAAGAATTTTACGGTTTAAGATTCACCTTATGTCGTTTAATAAACTAAATTTTGGTCTAAATGGTTTCGAGAGACTTGAATTATGCTTTTATAATTTTTGTGATTTTAACCTTTCAGCATTCCCCCTCCAGAATATCAAATAAGCCGCTGACCTAAGCCTAATTACCCAAATTTGATCGATTTTGGTCGGCAACGAGCTGAGCCAGTAAGTCTTATTTCGGGGAAAAAATAATAGAATAAAAATAAATAAATACCGGACATGGCTAAACATGGTCGTAATGGTCTTCTAGAATGCCAAGATGAATTTTATTAATATCCCGTCCTCCTCCCCTCCGGCTACCACCCACCCTAGGTCGATAAACTGTAATAGTATAATTTTCATTTGGCATAGAAAATCGAACTAAAAACAATTAAAGTCGCTTAAAACATCCATTTTTCGGGGCTGTAAGGGGGTGCAATGGAGGTTGAAAAGTCGAAATCTCCAAAAATCACACACATTCCAAGGCCCTACTAAATGTACGTGTCAAATTTCAACCCCTCATCTCAATTTGGAAATGAGTTAGGGGTGAGAGGGTTTATTTTCAAGATCAAAAAATAGAAAACCTCCCATTTCTTCTCTCTTAATTGACCAAGGAGGCTGATTTTCGGATATACCAATTTAGATTATATATCGTTTGGTTCAAAAAGGAACAATTTTTGCAATTTTAGCCCCTCGGCACTCCCTCCCCCAAAATTTAAGCACAATTGAATTTTGGCTCAAGGCCATCCACACTCAAAAATATCAAACTTGACATCAAAGCAAGCCTGTTGCCCAAATTTGACCGATTTTGGTCGCTATCAAACTGAGCAAATCATTATTAGCTTTTGCAAAAAAATAAATAAATGGTCAAAAATAATCTTAATGGACTTCATAGACGCCAAAACGGATTTCGTTAACACTCCTTTTCATACGGCTTAGGTCGATAATTTGTAGGTAGTATTCTGGTTTTCATTGACAATATGACATAAAAAATCAGTCTAAGAAATAAATACCTACCACTATTCAATTACATAAATTAATAGCTGATTGTTCTTATTTCTTATACAGGTGAGAATTTAATCGAAACAACAACAACAACAACAACAAGGAATAACTTCATAGCACATGTAACCGGATACTTCAATAAAAAAGCTGTCGTAATTCATCGCTATTTACTAATCGTTTACGATAATTCATCTCGTAATCGCAAGGTAAGATCTAATTAAAATCATCTGATTTGGTAGAAACGATTATTTAATGAAAATATTACTCACAGGGAAACCACACTCATACTCGTAATACCTCGAAATAATTAATTAAAAATAAGTGAACCATTTTTTTTCGATATTTTCATTAAGTTTCCCAGAACGTGTATTTCTCGTTACTCTTTACGTAGGTTACATTAAAGTACCTAGCTACCCTACAGTACTTTTAAACTTTCGTTTGTGAACTACATAAATAGTATAGTTGAATTACAGGTGTCGCTTGGTTTGGTACGAATACGAATCGATGACGATGCAGAAATGCAAACACGTTATTTTTCTTACTCTCGAACTTCTAGTTGCGTTGCAGAGGAAGATAGGAAGTTCAAATGAATACATTCCGAGAACAAGACTGATAACGCTGACCAATCTGTACGTTCATGTTCTTCGGGCATCGTATGCATATGTATATTTTTTTTTTTAATATTAAAAATATGATATTATCTGCATAAGCTATACGTTTACTTATTGTGTACATTTCCTGATTACCAATGTACCAATGTTACAGATACCAGCTCTAAAGTTACTAAACTATCAACAATTTCAAGGTACCTATGTGTATGATATATGATTTACGATATACCTAGACTAGACCAACATGCAGCTGATTATGTATGCTACGAATACCCTCGTAAACTCGCATACAACAAATAGAGATACGTGTAAGTAACTCGCTGTAGTCTTGTGCTGTGTATAATACTTACGATGATACGATGTTGACGACGTCGTCGATGTGATAAATTTCATTAGATGATCAACTTTGCCAAAACTCGACACGCTGAGAAAAATACCCGGAAGAAGCAGGAGAATAAATTAAATTAGTTCCATTAACGTCACACCAATACCGAGCTAATTACAATATGGCCGAACGTGTTTGCTAATTACAATGTCAGCGTTAAAATGAAAATATTATGATATAGTTTTTTTTTTTTTTTTTTTTTTTTTTTTTTTTTGTTTTTACGCTTTGCATTGAACTGATGTTTTGAAGAATTACAGCATATTTAAAAAATATGTACTTAGACTTACATACGTTACGTACGTATATACCTACTCATTTTGTAATGGGAAACAAACTACTACGTAATTTTAGTTTATATATTTGATCCCTCTACTTAAATATCGTGCAAATAGATTCAGGATTGGAATAAAATGTACCATTTGTTTACCAAGTTATACGCTACTGTGTGTATGTGTGTAGCTGTAGATCTCATGTAAACAAAAATATGGGGAATAAATTCGAGCCGAAAAACACGATAACGTAAAAGAAAAAAAAAGCATCACTGAGCGATGCTTTTTCAGCCTGATTTTCGTAATATATTATATTTATATGGATTGAATCAATATTCAGAGTAGGTAGGGTTCCATGAAGCTAAAACGTCGATACCGTCAAAAGGCACATCGAGAACTCTACTAAATATACGTACCTAATTTCAACTTCCTACCTCAAATTGAAAGGGAGTTATGCGGGGAAAAAACTCAAAAAATATGAAAAACCGAATTTTTGAGGCTGAGCGGAGGTGCAATGAAGTTGAAAAGTCGAGACCCGCAAAAAGCACATCTAAGGTTCCTACTCAATGTACACTCCTAATTTCAAGTTCTTAGCTCAAATAGTAGGGGAGTTATACGAGAAACAAACTCAAAAAATGAGAAAAACCGACAAAAAACAACTTTTTTGGGGCTATCAAGGGGTGCATAGGAGCTAAAAAGTCAAAACCCCCAAAAGGCACATCTAAGATTCCTGTTCAACGTACACACCTAATTTCAAGTTTTGAGCTCAGTTTGGAGGGGAGTTATACAAGGAACAAATTCAAAAAAAAACGACCAAAAAACCTCATTTCTGGGGCTGGGAGGGGGTGCAATGAAGCTGAAAAGTCGGGGCCCCCAAAAGGCACATCTACAGTTCCTACTGAATGTACACACCTAATTTCAAGTTTCTAGTTCAATTAGGAGAGGGGAGGGGGGTTATGAGAGAAACAAACTCGAAAAATGAGAAAACCCGACAAAAAAAACAACTTTTTTGGGGCTATGAGGGGATGCAATGAAGCTGAAAATTCAAGACCCCCAAAAGACACATCTTGAGTTTCTATTCAATGTACACACCAAATTTCAGGTTTTGAGCTCAGTTTGGAGGGGATTTAAATAATGAACAAATTCAAAAAAACCACCAAAAAACTTCATTTCTGGGGCTGTGAGGGGCTGCAGTTATGCTGAAAAGTCAAGACCACCAAAAGGCACGTCTAGAGTCCCTACTGAATGTACACACCTCATTTCAAGTTCCTAGCACAATTTGGAGGAGAGTCATGCGAGGAACAAACTCAAAGAACTAAAAAAAAAAATGAGAAAAACTGACCAAAAAACCTCATTTTCCGGGCTGTAACGGAGTGGAGTAGAGGGGAGCTGAAAAGTCGGAATATCCAGAAAGCACATCTAGTGCCTCAACCAAATGTACATACTAAGTTTCAATTTCCTTGCCCAATTTGGGGGGAGACAGTGGAGGAACAGGCCTTTTTCAAGGTCAAAAAGGGAGGAAACCCCCTATTTCTCCCCTTCTAATTGACTTAGGAGGTTGATTTTTGGATATGTTATAAAACTTTTGATTCTCTGTCAATCGGCTTAAAAAGGGGTAATTTTTGCGTTTTTTACCCCTCAGCGCCCCCTCCGCCAAATTGGGACATAATTGAATTTTGACCCGAGGTCATATCCATTCATATATATCTAATTCGCTATGAAACTGAGCCGATTGACCGAATTGGCGCGATTTTGGTCGGTATCAAGCAGAGTAAATAATTTTAATGTTCGGGAAAAAATAAAAAAAAATAAATAAATAAATACCTGACGGATTTTGTTGGTACCTTACCCCCTCCCCCTTAACCAACATTGGTCGATAGACTGTAATAGCCTGGTTTTCATTGACAATATGACATAGAAAATCAGGCTAATAATAATTTCGTAAAGATAAAAATAAGGATAAAAAATAAAAGTAAGGTTTACGGTTAGTTTTATTCGCGTATTTATTTTATATGCTATATTCGATATGTAAACAAAAATGACAGCGAAATGGTCTCGCTAAGTGAATATTCTTTCGAACACGAAGCACGATACGAGTAAACGTAGTAACGTTTTACGTTCATCTTTTCTAATGCGTATCTACTTTTGTTGTTTACAGGAATTCGCGTTCGTCGTATATTGCTGCGGAGTTAAAGAACCATATAGTGCGTGCAATTTTATAAGGAAAACACCCCGATCTCAGTGAAGGGTTTCGTGCCGATAATGGGCTTTGAAATGGTTTTGTTTGTCTGCGTAGATTTTTGCACATGAATAAACTTGGGTTATCGCGGCCGCCACGTCGAGAACGAACGATAACCAATACGTTAATTTGAAATCGATTTGAAACTTGGCCAAGATGCTTCGTATTCATATTGTTGGTCTTGATCCTGTACGTACGTACACCGAAGAGATCTGAAAAAAGAATGCACAGTATTAATGATTGTGAAGAAAGGCTGCGTATGTAGCGTGGCAGCATAATGAAGAAATTATATTATAATGATCGAAAATCTTGATTCTTGTATATCTGGTTTGCCTAGTTCAACTCACTGTGTCAGCTGGTGCCATCGTCTGGACTTCGAAATTACCTGGTGATTTCGTGCCGATCTACGAAGATGTCCTGTTGGCTATTTTATTCAAATAGGTATATACGATAACTCATACAGTACTGCGTATTTATATTCCTTTCGTATCGTACGAGTATTAGTTTTAATGCCTACGTATAATGATTACGTGGCATATTACATACCTACTGATGAATAATTTGATGACTACGTCTGTATCATTATTGAAATTCTTGTTTTGTTTTGTTTGGTAATTAGATCTTAGAATAATGAGTAGTATACATACATACGTATTTTGACAGCTGGCAATTTACTTGATCGTGGTAAATACGTCGCAATAATACTACACCGGAAGTCCACCAGTTAACTTGAAGACTCGAAGATTTATTAAGTAGCGCAATTCGTTGTGTATTAATTATTGTTGTTTATTTGTATGTGTATAGGTGGACTAGAGGTATAATAGAAGCACTAAAAGCCTGCTGTGGGTACGAAGTAGTACAGTCTTTTCAGCTCGAAAAACACCCAAACCCGAACAAAATTCACGGAAAGCGGAAATTTCGTATACAGGTACTATAAAGTATGTATTTCAACATTAGCAAATTTCATTAAAATCCATTTGGAGGGTGAGGGGGTGCAAAATTTTGATTTTTCGGGAATAACTTCTTGAATAACCAACTTACGAAAAAAATATCGGAACAAAAGTTGTACAGTACCAAAATACGAACATTTTTACTCCTTACACTTTTTCTCCTAGAAGTTTTAGGAGGGGGGGGGGGAGCTAGGACATACGTAAATTAGTCATTTCTGAAAATTTTCCAAAAACACAAATAATTTTCAAAAATTAGCTTTATTCACTTTTAGGAGTGGTTGTCTTGCACCGACCCTCTCACTACTATGTGAAATAAGAAAAATGCAAAAACAACCCCTTTTCTTAAAGAGAGGGACGGGGGCCTCTTCTGAAAGTCTCGACTTTTTCCGAGCGTAGATCGATTTGTAATGAAAAATTCGAAAAATTGATTCAGACAAACATTGTAGAGCATTACAAGACAAACCTTTTCGTTTTTTAATTTTTACCCTAGGTGGTCATTGAAGAGGGGAGCCATAGAAAAAACAAAAAAAATTAGAAAATCTCTAATTAAATTTTGTTCTTTAATTTCACGAAATCAGTGGCAAGTTAGCTCAATTTGAAAGGGTGATATGCGAGCCATAAATTCGAAAAACAAGAAAAACTGCCCGGAAAACCATTTTTTAGAATCTGTGAAAGGGGTGCAACGGAGCTGAAAAGTAGAACCCCCTCCCCCTACCTCAAAGACACATCTAGAAGTGCTAATAAATCGTCATACCAAATTTCAACTCTGTATATAGCTCAATTTTCAGGGCAGATATGGGATGGGCAAATTCGAAAAATCAGAAAAAAATATTTAATTACTAATAATTTGTTCGAGTAACGGAGTAAGAGCAGCAAAATTATATTTTTAAGGTATACAGATGCAGTTGAGTGCTCAGTTCTTGACTTTTTATTGTTGGTATTTTGCAAAACCCTGTCCTCGTGTTGCTATAGCTAGGGCCATACAAGTAAGGCAAGAAAATCGACGAAATATTATCATAGTTATTTGTAATTTCTTTCTTAAATACTTAGTATAGGGCTCCTCCATAAATTTCCACCATCTGCGTTTATGATGGGCGTCTTGACTGTGCTTTTTGTAGCTTTTGCTTCTAATACTCTGAAATTATTCTTTCAAGAAAATCATGAATTTTCGTAATCCGTCCGATGTTCAGTTACAAACGTGATTTCTGTTCAAAATTTATCAAAAATTAAACAAAAATAAAATATTTGATCTTTTAAAATTTAGGAAAAAAGATAACTTGGAAATTCACGTAATGTGTGAAGAAGTAATCAGCCTTCAAAATCAATTCTCAATTAATCTATAAAAATTTGAAAATTCGTAACGAAAGCACCTATTTTGATAAGAGTGCAGCGAAATTCGTGTTCTTAGATTTACGTATGTTATATACTCGTCGTGCAAATGGTGACAGGATAAGTAGTGTCACATGATACAGTTTTGGCGTGGAACTTCTGACTGCAAACATGGCACACTTCTGGTAATGTTTCAGTCAATCCGAGATCACTAAATATTTGCCAAACTCATGACAGTAACATTGAAATGGTGCAATTGTAGCACCAGCATGACTCCAAAATGACTTCATTATGACATGACTATGACGTTACTGTGAAATATTGATGACATGTATTTAACTTATCAGTGATATGTTTCTGACGCCATAATGGCACATTTCTGACATGATAATGGCACACTTCTGATGCAAAAATAAGATCTTTGTTGCAAAAATTATATGTTTCTGATATATTTCTGACACGTGACATATCTTATTTTTCATTACACTAAATTACTATTAATAGGTATTAAAGTATTAATTATAATTATTTTTTTATTTATATCAACTAACAAAATTTTTCAATTTTTTTTCTGATGGTAAAATTCGAACCTGGGTCTTGTTGGGTACAAATCGACTAATTTACCAATTCAGCTACTGTGGCAGTTAGCACAACAAGACCTAAAGGGCATTAATTACTTCATTTTTTGGTCCTGACGATGATACGACATTTACTTGACAAGGTATTGGAACATTGATGGTACACCATTGACATAATAATAAAATGCTTCTGACTTGATTATGCCACTTATGTCACTTGGTAGTGGCATGCTTCTGACAACCTGTAAAACTGATTTCATACCGTTGTAACATGCTTTTAATGCTGCGTGGACTTGACTCTTGTTTTGGCAGTACACCATTGTCATATGAATGACATCTGACATACTTTTGACTTGATTATGACACTAATGTGACTTAGGAGTGCTTCTGACACCATTATGACATCATTCTGACATAGTTCTGACACCATTGTGACACTATTGTGACACATTTATGGCATGATTTTAATACTAATTTGGCACATTTCTGACGCAATTGTGACATATTTTTCACAGTGTCAAAAATATGCCACAATTGTGTCAGAAATGTGCCAATATAGTGTCAAAAGCACGCCATAAATATGTCAGAATAGTGTCATAATGTTGTCAGAAGTGTGCCACTCCTAGGTCACATTAGATCATTATCAAGACAAAAGTATGTCAAATATCATTCATATGGCATTGGTGCACCACCAAATCGAAGTTGAAATATTGTGCTACAATTGTGTCAAAAAGGCGCTATAACATTGTCAATAATATGCGTGTCAGAAATATGCCATTCGTGTGCCGCAAAAGTGTCACCTGAAACATCTATTTCATGTCATATACATGTCGATAGAATATAATCTTACAAGCATTAGAAATGTGTCATTTATAAGTCATTAATGCGCCAACGAAAATGTCAAACTTATAACATATCACTGTACCATGATAGTGTCAACAAATGTGTAATATGTCGTTCAAATGTCATTTGAAACTCAAAAATTCGCCAAAAGTGTACCACTTTTGTGCCATAGAATATTGATAGCGTTTCTCTGACTTAAAATTGACACAGTAAATGCAATGCCTATTAAAGTGAGCGGAGCAATCATTATTCTGATTGGTTAACATTTTTTAAAGCCGGATTTAATGCGTACTGACTTGAAAATGACACGACACATGACATCCAACTGACGACATTTGCACGGCGGATATTTATATACTCCCTCCCCCCATCATGGTTTCTAAATTGGAAAACCCGCAGGAAAATGCATGAATTACATGTTCATAAGGTTGCCTGACGTTATTATTGCAGGAGCACCGCTATTGGATTATTCAAAACTAGTTGAAGAAATTTATGGTGCGCACGATTGATACCCAGACCTTCGCCGAATATTTCATCTTGATGGAATGTATAAAAAATCTAAAGACGGTTACATGATTCTCTACGAGTGAGTACCTTTTAATTTTTTGAAATTATAATGACACTAAGTATTAACACGGTGGCAGTTGGCACTTGGCACCCATTTAAATAATACAAGTTGCTCAACTTTCTCCTAAATGATAATTTTTCTACTTATAGCTATAAACTCATTTTATGTGACGAAATTAGTAGTGAAATTTTGAGGCGATTTTTCAAAATTTATTTTTTTCCTGAGGTCAAAAATATCGTAGTGTTTTTGACCTCGCTGTAATTTTCGCCGATCAGGCTGATATATCGAGACCTTTCTTTGAATTTTGTATACACCAAATCCAGATTCAATTTAATCAAATTTATTATTTTTTAATTAATTAAAAAAAAAAAAAAATAGTCAACTTGATTTACAACCTGCGCAAAAAAATCAAAATAGTCCAAGGCTTTGTTCACTGCTTCACGGATGCCAGCTTATCATGAACAGCTGGAAAAAATACATAACAAGGCAGCTTAATGCTTGTTTTTATGTAAATTTTATGATTTCATTTTTTTTTTCTATAAATCAAACGATAAGCCAACGATCGTATCTACAGCTAAGATTATCTAAAATCACATCAGTGAGATTTTTAAAGTATACACAAAAACCAGCTAAATGAGCAGCTATCTTCGATTCATTATACTGTGTACAAAAATTTTGGAAACCGGTTTCGAAATGTAGATGGATAAAATATACACATCACAACAATAAACGTTTTATTTTTCTCAATCGCTTGGAACCCTATTTAAATGAACTTGTAAGTAGTTGTATTAACGATACCTACGATAAGTTACCTACGAGATGTATTTTTCAGTCCGATTTAATTTTGTATTCCGAACACATCTTGTGTAAATGGATACGTGATTTGATTTATAATTTTGATGAATTATAATCGCAGGAGAAAGACGAGAGAGAGAGAGAGAGATTGAAAATATTACGAACGTCGAATTATCGTAGTTCATTAATTTTACTAATGAAAAATAAGATGACCCTGCTACGAAACTACATTTTTTGAACTTTTTGCTTGTTCGTGTAGATATAACTACGCATTTAAGTGTTATACTATATTCTTAATCTTTTTGAATTTTAATATCTTCTTCGTTATCTTGAATTCGTAAATAATTTATTTACTGGTGATAATTGTACCTACTTACTTTTTTCGAGGAAAGTTTAGAAATCTCAATAAAATTCGAATTATTGTAAGTTCGTGATAATCATTGGATCTGGATTGTTACAAAATGAAATTCGCTATTAGAAGCTCAAACTATGTATCTTTATTTATATGGTTCACCATGTAGGGCAAAGAACCAAGGCAATAAATAATTTAGCTCGACGAAATTTGACTTGATTTTATCAAGTCGGGAGTGTTAATTGATCTTTCAACGGAAACAATGTAACTATCGGGTGAAATATTCATTATTATAATTCATCACAGAAGCTGGCACCACCGAATTTTTAAAGGTGAAGGTTATATTCGTAACATTGACATTTTAAATTAATTGATATGTAACTAACGGCGGCGCCTCATCATTTTGTAACGGCGAAGGGGAAGAAATAAGTAAACAATAGACTAAAAAAATTAATGTGCGGGATGAGTTTTCAATTACTCGTAATATAATTATTGAAATTTTTACATCAATATGATATTCAATATCAATTTCCATCATTAAAATGGTTGTTTATAAAATTCTGTAAGTTTCGAGTAAACATGGAAATTCGAGATGACCTGTCAAATATCTTTTCAATGTTGTTCACCTTTTACATTGTAATTGGTTAGTAAAAGGTTCTGTAACGTAATTTGAGTTGGGCGATTAAAAGAGGTAAATAACTGGATACATCGTTACGATATTAGCAATGGTACCAAATGAACGAAAATGTATAAAATTAAAAATCCAAATAAAAATAAAACCTGTATTTTAACAATTCTACAGTCAACATGATATTTTATTAATTGGTTCGTAAGCTGAACAGTTGCAATGAAAACAATATTGATGCAAATACTACGATCTTTTTTTCTCGTATTTAAATTTCGGATAATATCGTAATTCTATGAAACCATTAAATTGATTGATCTGCTGCCATACGACGTTTCTCAATGATTTCGGAATCATTATATCCGTGTACAAAACACCATTTAAATGATCCATTTCGTGCTGTATAATTCTAGCAGTCCATCCTTTAGCAGATAATGATTTTATTTTACCATTTTCATCTAAACCTAAGGTAACAAAATAACACTAAAAATTAGTAATCAGAATAAATTTAAAAGCGTATATAAATACGTGAAGATCTGTACCGCTTAAGGTGACTTTATGATAACGTTTAACATCGGCACATAAACTAACCAAACTTCCACATTGCTCTGTATCGATAACGCTTTTATAATCGTTAATTTTCATTTCAGGATTTATCCACACCTGTTTAAAGAACCAGCCTTAGATGAAATTCATTACACGAGGAATTGTCATACGATTAAAGTACCTGTAAAGGAATTTCTTCTATTTCTTTCGCTTGAACTTGTTCTGGCGTGAAAAGTCTTTCGATTTGGGATTGAGGTAGATGTAAAGTCAATATTCGTAATGGAACACCGATTTGACAAGCCGATAATCCTACGAATTGGTAATTTAATGTAATCCTTTTCATCAGTTCTATAAGCTGTTGAAATTCTGAAGTAAATTAATATGTACTGTAAGGTATTTACGGATAAAATAAGGTATTATTACGTCGACAATTTGAGTAGTCTTTACGTCTTGTTTTCGAACGAATTCAGCCGGTTTTCGTAGGACAGGATCTCCAGCTTGAACAATGTGAGTATACGGTGGTTTAATTTCATAAGGTAGACGATATAACGTCACGAATTTTTGAATTCTTTTCAACAGATTCATTTTTGTGCCGTTTTTTTTCTATTTACCGCCACATTTTTAAATAAAATTATGCAAAATTAGAGTCTAATGATTGCGAAAATTCATCAAAATTTGTTTTCTGATAAGAATTCATGCGGTGATAAGGAACATATTATGGGAAAAAGTAACAGTTTGTAATTACCAAATTTTTACGTAAATAACGTAATAATTCAATTTTAGCGATGCTAGCGCTTTTAATTTTTGTGGCAGTATTTGAAACCTATTGCAATAAACAGAATGCAACCTGTAGTACATTAAGAAGTCCGTCGGATTCTCGAGAAAGCACAACACTAGAGTCAACCTATTGAGGTAGTTCGCGTCGGCCGCGGACTACCTTTGATAACGCGTTCGAAAATGGTATTTACGACGGTTGTTCGGAGCTTCATGTATACTGTAGGCTACTGTATGTATGGAGCTCCGAATAACCGTCGTAAATACCAATTTCAAACGCGTTATCAAAGGTAGTTCACAATAGGTTGACTCTAGTGTTGTGCATTCTCAAGAATCCGACGGACTTGTAGTACATTGATTTATCATAAAACTTATTTTTAATTTAATAATTCGTAAAATTTTTAATTGTTCCTACTATCCTTTTTTTCGAGATTTATATTGAATTTTCGTTGCTTGATGAGCTGAAGATGATCCGAACAGAATTTTGGGAGTCGAAATGTAACGTTGTTATATCATCGAACTTGAAGGATGGAAGTAAGAATAAGAATTCTGTACCCGAATTTCCTAAAGAAGGTCTGTCTTATATCGTAAAATTGTACGATAATATTGCCAAATGTTCCGCTGGTTAGTACATATTTCACTTTAAATTTTGTCCTTTTCGAAATTCAAATATTTTACGATGCACTCCGTAGAGTTTATTTCCTACATGAAGAGAATCCATGGCTCAGCAGAGTTTGATGATTTGAAAAATCAGATTCATGCAGCACATCCTAACGCTGTATTCAGAGTCGAGAATATTTCATCGGACAACACGGCCTTAGTTCATCGTATCGAACAATTAATTCGTAAAAATGAACATCTGGTTTCTAATCATAAGTAAGTTAATACGATGTATAATTACATGATTTTTATCATAAGATTGCGTTCGATATAATATTTGTTGCATTGGTAGACGTCTAGTCGGCAAGATGCGAGAAAAATATAAGCTGGATACCAAGAATGCAATTAGAGCACAAAATGAAATAGCTAAACAAAGATTTGAAAACGGATACAAATTGATAGCAGCCGAATTACGAATGTTTATCAAGAACTACAGTACGCAAGTACTTCGACGGTAAATTCATTTACTTTTCAATTTACCCGATTGAAACTGAATTTTAAACTGTTGTGTATTCGTATGATAGCATTATAGAGGGAAATTCTCAATCAGATGGTGATTTTAATGATAATTCGATAATAGAATCTGGTAAAAAGTGCAAAACTACTAATTCATCCGAGTACGTATCCATGAGTTGCGTTAATTATCATTGTTTTCTAGAAACGTCAGTAGTATGTATTATACCTGATACTGGGACACGTTTTCTCCCCATCACTCAACGTCTATTTTTCACTACTTTAAGCCCTATTTTTATATAATTTTCATCAAATCAACTCTTAATTAATAGAATCATTTCTTACTCAAATTATTATTTTTTTATTCACTCAACACCACTCAGCACTGCTCAATGCATACTTTTCATCAATTTTTGATACATAATCCTGGGACACGTTTTTGGAATTAATTTCAACGCCCAAATTTTCACGTTTTTTCAAATATTTTTTGGTAATACTCGGATTTTTAGTATGTATTATATCTGATCCTAATGATACTGTTAATTAAGAGTTGATTTGATGAAAATTATATAAAAATAGGGCTTAAAGTAGTGAAAAATAGGCGTTGAGCGATGGGGAAAAAACTTGTTCCAGTATTAGGTATAATACATACTGCTAACGTCAAACCATTACTTGGTAGTTCTTTACAGATCGATGATGGAATAAAATGTATTGAAGAAGTTTATAAAACCGAAATCGAAAACTTGGTGAGCGATTTGAAAAATCATTTTCAGAAAGATGTAAAGGGACAGTTTCGTAAAATCAATGGTACTTACAAAATTATTCAATTCAAGCTTATCTTATGTAACGTTACTAATGACAGTAAAAAATTTCGTTTACCTAGTCAACACTCAGTTGAAACAAAGTGGTAAAAACGAAACAATGAAAGCAAATCCTGTGTGTGTACTGTTTCCATTCGTGAACAAAGTTGATAACCAGAACCAAATACAAGAATTCAGTCTAACCACTGATGTTACCATTAAACAAGAACCAAATGTATACGTTAAAGAAGAAGATCCACTGGATATGGATTTTGAAAATGCAATGCAAGATCCATTGCTACCAGACTTGGATAATGTTATTTCAACGGCACATTCTTTCAGTCAAGGGAACAGTGATAAAACGTTGATAAATGAAGATCCTGTAGACGAAGAAGATGTAAGTTTATTGTAAACATACCAGTTTTTATTTTTTGATAATACATTGTATTGAATTTAAAATGTTCAATACAAATGTAACATACTTTGACATTTTTTCAGGATGATTTAGATCTCCCTCCGATGGAAGTTTTCAATGTAGATTATTGGACAACGGAACGATTAAATGATATTAAAGAAGTGCACAGGCTTACAAAATTGTACGGTTGCCGTCGATCTTACTTTAAGAAAATCTTCGACGACGAAGCAAGCTTAGAACGAGTGAGTACTAGTGAGCTTTCTAAACTCAATTTTGGCTAAATGTGTGATCTAGGTTAAAGTACATACTTAAAAAAATGAGTATTGATTAAATTAATATAAACTACGTCTTGAGCTTTACTGATCGTGTCATGAGTAATATGGATTTATTTTTCTAATCTAGTACGAAGAATTTTGTAGAAAAAATAAATTTATTTGCTGGGAAGTGAAATGCCTAATTCAAGATGAAAGATTCCGAACGAAAAGAGAGTACGATACTCACATAAAGAAATGCCATCCCACAGGCAAAACAATATTTGTATGTCATTGTTGCTATTACCCATTTTCGACTATTGAAAGCCGTAAAGAGCACTCTGTAGAGAGTAGTAAGTAAAAAATAGATGACGTGTAATTAGTTATTACTTTTTATTTTTCGTCGATTTTCATTTTGCATATTTTTAAATTTCTATTTCAGCGGGAAAGAAACGAGAAAATGATACAAAAATAAACCCCAAGTTAATCAAGAGGACTAAAGTATGTAATTGGCCCAAATCGAGGAAACGAGACTGTAAGAGATATCTTGATGAGCGAAAATTATCTGAACCTGTTCATAATTCAACGTAAATTGCGCAAAGTGGTGCGATTACGGAATTTAAAACACTGCAATACATTACTGGACAAAAATATTTACAGTTTCTGAATCTCAATCGAAATTTGTAGTTGAACTGCGAATGTATTTATTGATAAAAACAATCTATTGTAATATAGTAACACCTTGATATAATATTACCTAAGCATTCGACAATGTTAATTTATTGAATAATTTTAAATGATTAAATGTAAATGTGTGTAAATTATTCATTTTTCTTCAACGCAAATAGGCAATCGTATCGTATTAACTGAAAACCTCAGCAGCACAACACAGGTTAGTATCAAATTCAAAGCTGCTTTTTTTGTTGAAAAATTCAACAGAAGTCAATGTAATCCGTTGTAATAAACATTCTATTTTTACTTTAATTTTTCTAGTATGATAAGTTTTACTGAGATACATAATGTTATTTTTGCGCAGAATTAATGAGGTGATCGAGACCATTCATCAATCATCGTGACATCAAATGAATAAATGGATCGTACAAAAGTACTCAAATTCTGTTTTGAGAATAGGAAATAGTGGTTTTGTTCTGTAAGTTGAATTTAGATGTGAATACAATAGAGATGTAATCTTAATGAATTATTTTTCCCCGGTTCGATCAAAGTCCTCTGAATAGCAATCTTTGTTCATTTCAGTCTTGAAAATTTTACCTGAAACATCGAGAAGCACTGAATGTAGATCTTAAATATTCGATCGGAGAATAATTTCGAAATTGGTCACTAATCGTAGTGCAATCTGTTGCCCATGAGAATTCCTTTTCACGAGGATAGATTTCGGTAATATGAATTTTAAAAACAATATTCAAAAAAGAGGTTTCATTTTTTATTTCTGAAAAAATGAACGACAAAACTGACAGAATTCTAAACATGTTTCAATTAAAAAAAAATCGTTATAAAATGTAAACAAACCAAATAAGCTGTCTTATTGGTTGAACAGTATTCCCCTCCCCGCCCAACAACAAAACGTCCACGTGATTTCAATACATAAATAAAATTATGAATTCAATTGATAACAAAATGTGTTGTTCTTTGCCCAAGTTTTTTTATATTTTCATATAATTTTGGCATTAGAAGTGATTTATAGTTGAGCTGAAAATGATTCGAACTGAATTTAAACAATCTGATTACGAAATTGCTATATTATCGAAATGGAATTTCATGAACGACGATTCCAAAACGGAAGTCTGTACAGAACTCAACAGCAAAGGAGGGCTCCCTTATCTTGAAAATTTACACGATACCATCATCAAAAATTGTGCCGGTAAACGTATATTTCATTTTGAACTTAATTCTATTTCATTGTTTCATTCGACGAAATTATATCTGTCGCAGAGTTCATATCGTATGTTGATAATATTCGTGAATCTACAGACTTCGAACTTTTAAAAGAACGGATTAATGCAAAATATTCGAGTGCTGCTTTCAGTGTGGATAAAGTTCAACCGTATGAAATGGATTTACTTTTACGTAACGAGAAATTAATTCGTGAAAAAGCACAAATGGTTGCAAGACAGAAGTAAGGTTTTGCGATGTACGGTTGTAATATTCCGTATTGTACTTCGTGATTAATGCAACACTTTTTTCTTATTGTTTGCAGGCATCGTATTACCAAATTGAGAAGAAAATTTCGTCAAGATACCAAAAATGCAATTAGAACACAAGTGCAAGAAACAAACTTTTTGAGAAAAGAATTGGAAAACGCATACAAAGTAAAAGCAGCCGATTTAAAAATGTTTTTCAAAGCATACTGTGTGAGATTTCTTCGACTGTATGTTAGTTTATGCTTGAGACTGATAATGCGTGTAATACTTAATTTTAAACGCAACTGTTTCGTTTGATAGCGTTATTAAAGAATGCACTCAATTAAATGACGACGATTTTGATACTTATTCGACGGTAGATTCTAATGAGGATTTCGAACCAGTTTGTTCGGGGTACGTAATCGTTAATTTTTCTTTTTACTTTGATCAAAAACTAGTCATTTATATTATTTTCCTTTAATTTTAGTATTGTTGCTCCATTTTATAAGAGTGATTTTTTAGTCAGCGACGAAATGAGATATATCCACGACGCTTATAAAGTCGAAATAGAAAACTAATTAAAAAATTTGAAATATCATTGCAAAAAGACTACAAACGAAGAATTATATCAAATGAATGGTACACTAAGAACTTTTCAAGCTGCTTGAATTCTGCTTACTGACGTAAATTCTGTTCTTTTAGTGGATAAACAATGTAAACAAAACTGCGATAACGAGGATGGAACAATGAATCCTATATGCGTGCTACTTCCATTCGCCAACGAACCTGATAACTATCCTCAAACAAAGAACAAGAATTCATTCGATGTTAAAGTTAAAGACGAGCCGCCGGAGCCGGGTATCTATGTTAAAGAAGAAAAGCCGTTAGATATCATAGATGTAAAAAATGAGATACACAATCCGCTGGAATCGTTCGAGGATAATTTTAGTCCAACAAAACTTATAGAAGGAGATGATGATGTAACATTCGTAGGGCATACTTATATGGAGCAAGAGGAAGAAAAAGATGTAGGTCCAAGTTTACCTCGCACATTTTTATTTTTACTTTTACTTTTTGAATTTTCAGTCTGAAAGCTAAGCAGGTTTCAATAATTATGTAACGTATATTTTAGGATTTCGATTTTCCGGATATTGACTTTTTTCATTCAAGTTATTGGACACCAGAACGATTAAAAGATGTCAGACTGGTGCATAAATTAATAAAACTTTGCGCTCAAAGGACTAACAACAAATTTAAAAAGATGTTCAATGAAGACGCATGGATGGAAGTAAGTACTTTTGATAGTGAATTTTTGTAACGTAGTTGGCTCGATTGCCATTCAAAAAAAATATCTTACCTATTTGATTTCGATCCGATCACTCGTCAATCTTTAGTAATGTTATCTGTTTTATATTTTTCTGTTATTGCAATCTAGTACAAAAATTTCTGTAGAATTAATAAATATAAATGTTGGGAAGTGAAGTGCCTAGTTCAAAACATAAGATTTCCAACGAAAAAAGAATTAGATATTCATATCAAACTCTACCACCCTCATGGGAAGACAATATATGCCTGTTACTGTTGCCATTATCCGTTTCCATCGAATGAAAGTCGTAGGGAACATTTAAAAAATACGGGTAAGTACATAAAATATAATTTTAGAACTTGTCATCTTCAACAGTCCTAGTTTTTTTTTCAACGTTTCAATTTTAGGCGTACTGAAAAATTGGGTTAGAGCACGTAGCAGCAAAGCAGGAAGACGCAACTACAGGAAATGTCTTGAAAAACGAAAGCAGTCACCTCAGTTTTTTACTTAATTTAATTTCATCGTTTTTCGTATTTACTTATAAGGATATGTTAATTACTTAAAAATCGGTTGTGTAATTTAAAATACTAGAATATAATTCGTTACCGAAAATATACTCGCATTTTTATTCGAAATTGCAGCGTTAAAGTTATGATAAATTAATACGTTTAAAAATATAGTTTACATTATGATTCGTTAAATTTAATCAACGTTTGTTATCTAACTGTATACTTCGTTAAAGTATTATTCGTTCCTTCGTAATCAGCTTCTTTTACTATTTTTAAATTAAAGTGTATGGAACTTTTGCGATAACCTTGCGATAGCTGGACACAGTAGTGATTCAGGATCTACTCCTAATTAAGTACGTGTTCGTTAATTTCAAATAATGAAATGTTTTCGTCATCGTATATTTACCATATTTTTTTCGTATTTATTTATTTATTTATTTATTAGAATCTTAATCGTAATATTTATGAAATAACATTATTATCGTAATTAATTTATATTAATTCGCCTTTATTTTCATTGCGTGTTAAAAATGATCCGAACAGAATTCTGTGGAAGTGATTTAAAACTTGTAGTAATATCGCAACCGCAAAACCATGTCGATAGTCATCCTCCAGGCTCCATTTTCGTCAAAGAATTCTACAAAAATACTGTGAAATATCACATGGAAAACTTACTCGAAAATATTATCAGAAATTCGACCGGTATTTACGTATTTTATTTATATATTAATTTATCTCATTTTGTAATTTTTTTTTAATTTAAAACTGATGCATTTGTAGAATTTGTAGAATGCTTGAGAGCTTACGGATCGACCATTTTCGAAGGGCAGTTAGAAAATCAAGTTTTGAAAAAACACCCCAATTCGACGTTTAAAATAGAAGAGTACCCATCGAATAAAGAATCCATTGATGATAGTAAACTTACGTCCAAGAAAACGCAGTTAGCTATCGACTACGAGTATGTTTTTGTGTAATAATAATTTCTGGTCGACCTCCCCCGCTCCCACCATCGTGAATACTACATTAATAATATTTCGTTGTTGTATCGTAGAAACGAAACTTCCAAATTTCAATGTGATTTTGATGGATTAAAAAAGCTTCCGGTTGAACAAGATGTTCAGTTGAAATTGACGGAACAAGAATTAAAACATGGTTTGAAATCTGAAATTTACAGTGTACGAAAATTTTTCATCGATAATTGCATAGATAGTCTTCGACAGTAAGTTTATATTCGGTTAATGATATTGATCGAGTGTAATTTCATTCTAAACTCTCGATATATTTCATTAACAGTATTATTAAAGTGTGTATTCAATCGAATGAAGAATACGACCGTAATCCTGATCCAGAGATTGAATCTAGTGATGAATGTAACGAAGATGGCAGCCATGACGAGTACCTGATCATTGTAATTATTATTTTTGTTCGCTTGAATCGAATTTTTTCTAATAATTTTTATTCGTAAAATTTTAGACACGAAAATCTAACCTGTAAAGATTTTACGCAACATCGAAAATCACTCGACAGAGATTTGAAATTAATTCGTGAAGTTTATTACACCGAAATAAACGGTTTAGTAAAGAAACTCGCTGATTATTACAAGAATAAAGATCGAGAAGAACTTCGAGAAATGAAAAGTATCGTTGAGAACCTTTTGAAAGGTGAAGAAGATCCTTGTTATGGTTTTGCAGCGAATACCGACGAGAATCTTGCCACTTCGGTCAATATTAAGCTTAAAAAGGCTTCAGAAAATTGCCTCGAATCAATTAAATATGTTTCTAAATTAGTCGACGACTTGATGCAGTCAACAAGTACCGCGAGCTCGGCTTATCAATGCAAAGAAGCACGGAAACAACAACTAGAAGAGTTATATAGTAAGAATCTCGTTCGAAATAATATTATTAAAAAAATGAAAAATATTTATATTAAAAATATCCATCTTTAGATATTACAAATGTAGAAAATTCGTCACGAGATCTATCGCAGCAATCACCGAAACCTGTTGTTGAATATCTTGTGTCGCAAGAACAGGAAGTTACAGTAAATGAAGAAAATTTCAAACAAGCTTCATTTGAAGATCATCCTGATGTAAGCCTTACTTCTGATTTATTTTTTCGTTCTCTAGAATAGATCAAGGAAATTCAAAACTATATAATAATATTAATTAGGTAACCTGTAAAAATACACAGATTCAAATACGTATACTTCAATCTTACGGAACCGAAGTGCAATGCAAACCGAACAGTGGAAAATTCGAACAGCCTTGTGAAAAGAAACGTAACTGTACCATCAAAAACCTCGTGTACAATCAGGACTCCACTCATATTCGGAGTAATCACGCGAATTTTGTTAATTTTTTCGATGGAAACTCTCCCGATTCTGTACTAAATTTGCAAAACCGCTGGCGAATACCTATCACTAAGAAATCCACGTCACAAGAAGAAATTTTGAATAAAAATCATTACGAAATGTTGTTGCGAGAATTACCACCGGTACAAGCCGATGTAAGGTTTATGAACCGGATTTTTTCAGACAGATGGTCTCTGTTAATTTTAATTTTTTTTTTGTTTTTTCATCTTTCAGAGAGATTCATTTGTTCCTCCATTTCCGATCAAAAATGTGAAATATTTTAACGACGATTACTGGACTGAACAACAACAAAATGATTTCAAATTAGTGAATGAAATAACTAGAGCTGTTGGAAATCCCGAGCAATATATTTTGAAAAAAAGATTAAGTCCGCAACAATGGTCACACGTGAGTATTTTCGTTCAATTGATAAGAATGACATTAAAACAAAGAAAAAAATATGAAAAATTTGCTACATCAAGAACACTTGACAAATCTATGTACCAAATTTCAATCGTGTTTGGCTTAATTTGGAATGGGGACAGTAAAAGGTTTGCAAAAATTAACTTTTCCGACGTTTGTAAGGAGATGCAATGAGTGGGAAAGTTAAACTTTCAAAAATCCCCCCTTTCTCCAATGCTGTATTAGCTGTTGGTGGGTAATTTGTAATCTGTCTATAATTCTGATCTTAGTTTTCAATATAACAGAGAAAAATCATGTTAGAATTTCTCTGGTATTAATACTTTCTACATTGTAAGTTTCTTTCTTTCTTTTTTTTCTTTAAATTGCAGTATCTAGGTTATTGCCATCGTAATAAATACTGTTGCTGGGAAATAATGTGCTTACTTCGAAATAAAAGGTTTCCAACCAGAAAACACTACCTAGCGCATATGAAGAAATATCATCCCGATGGTGGCAAGATATTTGTGTGTAATTACTGTTACCGTTCTTTTTCTTCCAAAAAAGATTGCTTACGTCATCGAAATTGGATGCATCGTAAAAGTTGAGTAATGAAAGGCGATCGAATAAATTTGCATACATATAGCTTGGTTTTTATTATCACATTTTCCAAGAGAAAAGGGTATTACGATGCCGTATGTGTGAAAATTCGCACTTCTCCCCCATCCCGTACATATTACTGATAATATTTAACTATCAATTTTTTAAAATTTAATAATTCATTGTTTCTTTCGTCAAATTTTTATCATATTTTCAATAATTTTTAACGACTTTTTTCTAATTATAGGTTCATTTTCATTTAATTGTCGAAAGGTTTTCGTGATTTTTGATCAATTATCTGCATTTTTATCGCGTTTCTATCAATTTGTATCCTATTTTCGATTATTCTTAATAACAATTATTTTGTGATTTTTCATAAATTTTCTGCGTTTTCAACAGATTTCTGTCAATGTTTCGCACAATTTTCAATAATTTTGGGTCAATTTTTAGCTATTTTTCAAAACTTTTTCGTAATTTTTGATTAATTTTTTGCATATTTCAGTCAACTTATTTTTGTAGATTTTTTACCCAGTTTGTAATGATTTTTAACGATTTTTATTCAATTTTCATTTATCGATACTTTGAACTTGAGCAGAAAAAACAAGAACAACTTGAAAAATAATACGATTAAAAAAAATAAAAAGTGTATCTCGTTCAGACTAGCGATCCTAACGGTTTCTTTATTCAACTAATTGTTCGCGACGCGTATTCCATTGTCAAAGTCAAAATGGCGGGAAAAATGGTGTTTGTTTTTGTTGCTAACGAGCACCATTTTTCGTTATTTGGTTGCTATAAAAAGAATAAAAACCGATGTTTTGTCGTAGCAAGCTACTGGAAATACTTAATTTAGATATTTATTTTTAACTTATGAGTGCGCGATGCCTTTTTCGTATTCTGGAAACCGGAAGCATCGTAAGTCTTGCAATAATAACATTTCTTCGCGTATAATGTATGAACTATTCAATACTTCACGTGTTCCGCTGTATGCAAGCTCTTTCGTGTAAAGTGTTTTGTTAATGCGTAAAAATGTTCCAAACCGAGTTTTGCGGTTCTGACTATAAATTCATCATATCCTGGGATACGGAAAATTGTGAAAGTTACACTTTCAAAAATGAAGTATTCAGCGATCAGGATGTATTTTATAAACTGAACGAATTATACGGAAATATTGCCAAGTTTTCGACAGGTAGTAATTTCTGAATATGTGTTTATCTCGAATCGTTCATTTTAACTTGGAAGTGTTTTGTGTAGAATTCGTCGAATGCGTTAGAAGTGTTCATGAATCTGCGAACTTGGAACAATTGCAGAATTCCAACGTTAAGTTTAAAATCGAAAGTGTCCAAAATAATCAATCTTCAGAAGAAGTATCAGTACTTTGTGAGCGCATAGAAAAATTGTTACTCGAAAAAGAACAATTGATCGCCGAACATGAGTGAGTTATTATTAATGTAAAGAACTCAAGCTAAACCTCGTACAATATTAATCGTTACGGTAATTTTTTAGAAAACAAATCTCTAAGATCCAAAATGATTGTGATGAGCGAACCAAAGAGTTGATCTATCAACAAGATGCTCAGTTGAATTTGGTTAAGCGAGAATTGGAAAATAAATACAACCTGGAGATGTCTGAATTACGAACTTATTTCGAAAACAAATGCACTGAAAGTATCCGACAGTAAGTTTTCATATAACGATAATATTTTCATAAAATGATACCTTTTCTAGAATCGAATTGTTTTTAATAGTTTCACCGAAGAAAGTTACCAGTGCAGTAGGGACTCAGATAGCGATTCATTTTCGGAAATCGAACCCGATGATGAAAATTACGAAGCTATAAGCTCTTCCAAGTATGCAGCTTGTTACTTCTCTGGAAGTGGGAAAATTTTATTGGTACTAATATTCTGTATTTTTCAGATTCTCGGATTCGAATCTCGATCATGCAACTAAAGACTTGCAAAAGTTACTCGATAAGGAATTGAAAAATATTCGAAAAGCGTACCAAATTGAAGTAGACAAATTGAAAGAAGACTTGAAAAAGAAAAAAGACGAAGAAATTCGTGAAATGAAACATAACCTCGAAGTTAAATATTCAGCTAAATTTGAATCTCTCCAGTCGCAGTTGGATCGCTTGATAAATGAAAAAAATTTTGAAGATTGTGTACACTCGGTGTATTCTCAAGTAAAACAAGATTACGAGAATGAGCTCGATAAATTACAAACTATTTCTGATTCCGAATATGCGTCAAAAATTGAAAACGATTTAATTCTCAAACACAATGAAGAATTGAGTAAACGGGATCAAGAATGGAAAGATCACGTTGAATCGTCTCTCAGCGATATCGCTGTAGAATCTGCTTTGAAATCTGTAAGCTCTTAAAATTTATTGTTATGGTTGATTTATACCAAGCAACGTAACATTGTTTCCTAACATAGTTTGAATAGCAATGCAGTGAAACTTCAACATAATAAACACAAATGTTTGGAAGAAACTCGTCGACATGAAAATGTTGTAAATGTTACGTTGCTTAGTATTATATCTTTTGGATTTCATTTCTCACCTCGTAACGTATCGTAGGTTATTAAAGAAACTCAGTACAAGTCGCAGTCCTGCCACTGTTCACCATCGAAGAAATACAAATACAAGGAAATGAAAATTATTAAACAAAAGTACAGAAGAGATATTGATGAAATGAAACAGCATTTTGAAGCCGAGTTGGAATCCGTTACAGCGAAATTTAATGTAGAGCTTCTGAAAGTTAACCAAGAAAGTAACGCATTAATTTGTCAAAATAAAGAATTACTCGAATCGATTGAGAAACGCGACGTTGAAATCAATTCGTTGAAAAAGGAGATCGCCGAGAATGTGTACTTATTACAAAATCTGCAAGAAAAAGAAAGTAATGATAAGATAAAGGAAGCTTTATCTAAATTGAAAAATAACCACGAAACAGAAGTTGCTGGTTTGCGTGACGATAAATTACTTCTCGAAAAGGTATTTTCTTCTTTATATTTTTGTTGTATCGTCAAATACCGTTGAAATGTGTATTTTTTTTAACCGAAAATTTCTTTCGTAGGCTATTGACGAATTGCAAGACGAACTACGTAGTATTGAAACCACTCGTCAGAATATAATTTCATCTTTGTATTTGAAAATTAAGGTAAACTTTCGCAAGTTTCATTGAGTCGTGTTCCAAGGTTGAATGAAATAGTCGCTAAGCACGCATCATGTGTTTTAAATTGTTTGTCAAAAGGATATTATTTTTTGTTAATCGATTTCCATTTTCGTTTCGTGCAGGAGTTGACGTCTAAGGATAACATAGAAGAGGCAATTTGGCCCGAAGAATTGATCATGTTTCGTGAACTTTTCTATGATTTTGAATCTCGAAAAAAAACCTCGACCAATGAAAGGAATAACGATCCTTTCAACGAGGTAATAAAACCCTATTTCCAATTGATTTTCATCTGAATATATGAAAATAATGATTATTGAAATAGTACTCGAAGGGAAATTTTCCAACTTATAGGTGTATTGAATTAACGATTTTACGTTTTACTCTTCAAATTTACAAATGAGAACTGTTTTCATGTTATTGAATGGTAAAAGAAGGGAAAGGAGAATGTGAATCCTCTTTACACAGCGCAATTTTGCCAATAGTTCTTTCTCCATTCATAAGAATAGATTATTTAATAATATTCAAACAATCATATATTAATTTTTATTTTTTTTCAATAGAAAACCATTTCTGACGACGGTGACCGTGAAACTATTGGCAGTCTAGAAGAAATCTTACTACAAAGGTCTTCCATTTCATTTCCGCTCTTGTTTTATATTTTATTTTGATTTGTAAAAATCGTGACTCATCTATCGTTAATTTTCATTGCAGAGAAACTCTTCGTAAAGTAATTTTAACGTTGTATAGCGCTTGCGAAGGATTCCGTAAATATATATCGACCTTAGACGACGACCGAAATGCTACTCTTACCGGTGAATTGAACAAGTTAGGCTTGGCTCCTTCTATGTTACCTATGAATCTCACACTGGACGACGTCCTAAGCAGTTTCAACGATACCGAAAAGGATACCGTAGATAGGATAAAGCGAGCTTCAAACATGTTGGAAATAACTGGTCTGTTAGGGGATGAAACTACGACCAATCTTACTTTAGATTGTAATAAATCCTTCAATCAATCTGAACTGAGCGGTTGGTTTGAGAAATTGAAAAACGATGCCGCTGCTATATTATGTTTAACATCTGGTAAAAAAGTGGATTTAGAAGACCAGTTCAAAAATGATACTGGAACGCAAACTGAAGAAGGCAATGTTCAGCGTAGAATAGAGTTATTGGAAAATGTACGATTATTTGAGTAACTTGTAGTTCGCGCGATTTAAATTTATAGTTAATAAGTTCATTTTGAAATTGATTCAGGAAATGGCAACGTTGGAAAAAAAATATGCTGAAGCATTGGAAGAAATTGACGAACGAACTGCAGAAGTAATTCGGCTTAATGAAAAAATTAACTCTTTGGAATCTTTGGAAGGTTATGGAGAAGGTACGGGGTATTTTTAAAATACGTCCAATGTTTTACTATCGTTTGTTATTAATATTTTTCATTCTTAGATTCTAAAGTGAAATTTTCTTTTTTCTTTCATATTAGATGAAGGTCCCATCTCCGGAGTTCGATCGCTAACGTTCAGTCGTGTCGAAGAATTTTGTTCGGAATGTGATAAATTACGAGAAGAATTCAAACGAGATAAGGATGACTTGCTATCTCAAGTACACAATTCGATAGGCTTTTATAGATACTTTTTTATATCGAAAATGTTATTTCTCATCTAATCATATTTGTCGTGCCTGTTGTAGATCGAAGCAGCAAGTAATAAACTTAAACGTTTACAAAAATTTTTGGACCAGCAAACCGTTGAGAGGGAGATCGAGCGGGACGAGTTCGATAAAAAGTTGCGCCATTTGTTTGAACAGTTGAAAGATAAGGAACGAGAAATAGCGACATTACAAACATGTTCCGATGAATTGATATCATCTCAAAATAAACTTCGCGAGACTAATCAAAAATACGAGCAGATTGAAGAATGTAATAAAACTTTGGAAGATGAAATAAGCTCGTTTAAATACAAAATTTTACCAACTTTAAGAGATCGTAACGGTGAACTCGAGCTTAAACTTGCCCAGAAATCTGAGCTCGCTGAGAACGTTACGGTCGAGTTGAGAAAAGTGAAAGAGCAACTGGGTGAAGTACAACAAGAGTTATCTCAGTTGCAGCAAAAATACGAAAATGTTTGCCAAGAGCTGGATTCGTTGAAAGATAACGATTTCAAGCAATTGGATCATTTGCAAGAACAACACGAAATTAGCTCAGCTATGGTTAAGCAAATAAAAATTCAACTTATGGAGGTAGAGAAAATGCTTGTGTCTAGAACTAGAGAGTTGGAGAATAATTACGTCGTCCTTAGTTCGAGTAAGTTATAATTAATCTACGGTGAAGGAAGATTGATTTTTTTTTCTGATAATTTGTGTCCTTCTGTTTTAGGTAACGTAGCTAGTTCGCCTTCGGAAGACATATCAGTTTGCGAACGTTTCGATAATCGATTAAATCCGGTTTCTACCGCTGGATCCGATTCATCTGAAGATTTACTTATTTGCTTTAACGAAAAACTTAAAAAGCTTTTTAGAGCCGAAGATGCTGCTTTGAAAAGAATACAAGATGGCGAGATGCGAATCAACAAGTTGTCTTTGGATATTAATGTTTGTATAATTCAGATTTTTTTGATATTTTGACCAACTTATAAAAAACGACGTGAAGACGAGAGAAACAGAAAATGATTGTAAACAGTTAATGCATCTAGTCATTTTTCATTTTCTAGGAACTTCAGTTGGAGAAAGATACTCTTCAAGAAACACTGACAGAGACAACGGCGAAATTATCCGAAGCTAAAATTGAACTCAACAACTGGCAGCATCGTTCGAATTCTGCCGAATCAGAAATTGTTGCCAAGCTCACCTCAGCAAAGGAATCGTTGCAATGTCAAGTGGACAGATACGAGAAGCAAATCACTTCGAAAGATAATCAACTGAAAGACTTGACCAAAAAAGTCGACCAGTTGAACAATTACATAAAAACAGCCGAGACTGAATTTACGGATAAAATACGTAAAGTCCAAACAATCAATGAAAATTTACAAAAAGAACTTCTCGAATCGAACGAAGAAATTTATAAACTGAACAGGATATTAGAAGGTCACGATAAAGAATCGCAAGAAGACCTAAGCCTATCTACAATCGTTGAAAAATTATTACTTGAGAAAAACGAACAGATTCAGCAATTAGAAGATAAATTAGAAATGTTCAGGTCATTGGCTGAAATTGGAAATAAAAGCCATTCTACCGAAATCGATAGTAAAAGTAATTCGACGAAACGTGTAAATTTCACCGAATCTATGGAGTCTTACGTTAATATTTCTGATCATACGAGACACGCTGTCGTATCCGATGTATCTTTATCGCCGAAATCTATTTCCGTATCTTCGTTGGTTGTAAAAAAGGTAGACTTGTGTTATATTCTGAGTTTTGGTACAATGAAGTATTAGTAATATTAACGATGATATATTTTTCAGCCTTTATTAAGTTCCAGTACTAGTAACACTTCTTCATTCAGTTTACATCCGATCAAAGAGATCGACGAATTGGTTACGCCGGATTCAACTTTGCGTAAAGTAAAAAAGAATTGAATTTTATGCAAAGCTTGACGGTCTTGGAAAACCCGATTATAACTTAAATTTTTACATTTTAGGAAGTATCCTTTAAAGAAGACGTATTCAAGGATGATCTCGATAAAAGCTGGACTTTGAATCAGACGGATCACGAACATTGCGAAGAACAATATTCGAAATTAGAACAAGAGATGCAGAATCTCACTAAAGACCTGGAATCGAAGAGTAATCTCGTAGACGACTTGAAAAGACAACTCAACGAAATGGAATCGCTTAAAGACGCTGTAAAACAGCTTCAAGCTGTAAAACCTTCTCACGAAAATCAGCTCAGTTTGAAAGATCGTCGTATAACCGAATTATCCACCTTGTTAGAAGCGGAAAAGAATAAAATCAAAGAAATGATCGAAAATTACGAGAAATGGTTCAAAGCAGTTGTCGAAGAAAGAGTTCAAGCCCAAGTGAAATGCGAAGAGTTTGCCAGACAGGTGGAAAATATTACCAAAGAATTTGACCAAGAAAAGGCTAAAACGGAACAGTTATCCGAACTTGTTGAAATGTTAACTCAGAAGCATATCCAAGATAACAAAGCTACCAATGAACGGATCAATGATGAACAGGAAGTGGTTACGTTGAAAGAAAAAGTAGCCCAACTTGAAGATTCCATTGAGCAGGCTCGAATCCATCTGAAAGAGTTGCAAAGACGGAACGAATATTTACAAAAATACAAAGACGAAGGAATTGGTCAAACGACGAATGCCCTTGGAACTGGTGGGATTAGTTCGGAAAATGGTGAGTGAATTAATTTTAGCCTGAGTTTCCGTGCCATGTTTTCATTGAAAGCTAGGCAATCAGGGTTTATCGACCTATGGTTGATGAGGGGGAAGGAAGTATCAATTAAATTCGTTTTGGGGCACTAGAACACCGCTTGAACCATTTTTGGCGGCGTCGGATATTTATTTTTATCCTGATTTTTTTATATCATATTGTAAATGAAAACCAAACTATTACAGTCTATTGCTCTACGGCGGATATCAACAAAATTCGTTTTGGGGTTCTGAAAGACCATCACGACCAATTTTTAGCCATGTCAGATATCTGCGTTTATTTTTTTATTATTTTTTTCGCCAAACACTGAAGTCACTCCAATTAGGTAGATAGGCTCAGTTTGATGGCAGATTCGACATATATGAGTGGGGACTACCTTAGGTCAAAATTCAGCCATGTCCAAATTTTTCTGGAAGGGGACCTGAGTGGTCAAAACTGCAAAATTGTTCCTTTGTAAGCCTATTGACAAAGAATCCAAAAATGTATAACATATCCAAAAATAAACCTCTCAGGTCAATTGGGGGGGGGGTGGACATGAAGGTTTGACCTTGAAAAAGGACTGATCTTCTCCTATCTGCCCACCGAATTGAGCTAGAAAGCTGAAATTTGGTATGTACATTCAGTGGGGGCTCTAGATGTGCTCTATGGCGGTTTCGACTTTTCAACCTTACTGTACCACCTCGTCGCCCCGGATTTTCGGTCGATTTTCTTTTTTTTTACCGAAGACTAAAAATCATTTACTCTGCTCGATACGGATCAAAATCGTTGCAGTTCTACCACTAGACTGAGTTTGGCTGTGGATTAGTTATGTATGAGTGGGAATGACCTATTCATACGATGGAGTGCTGAGAGGCAAAAACCGCAAAAATTGTTCTATTTTGAGCCAGTAGATAGGGAATCCAAAGTTGCATAACATATCCAAAAATCAGCATCCTGTGTCAATTAGAAGGCGGAATATGGGAGTTTCCCTATTTTGACCTTGAAAATAGGCTGTTCCTCTCCTTTCTCATCTCCAAATTGTGTAAGGAAGTTGAAATTTAGTATGTAGACTTGGTACGGACCGTAGATGTAACTTTTAGAGGCATTGACTGCTCAGCCTCATTGTATCTCCTCATTGCTCTAAAATCTATTTTTTTTCTAACTTTGTTCTTTGCATATTTTCCATCCAAATTGAGGTATGAAGTTGAAATTTGGTGTAGATCAATAGATCTTATCATTAGATGTACTTTTTGGAGGTTTCATCTATTCACTCCAATATATACCTGTACCAGTAGTAAGTGGGCGGGTATGGTACTCTACGTTTTTTTCGAAGTCCGTTATCTCGTACGATCGCATACGAGTGTTGCGAGCTGGTGTATGAAAATATTGTACTTTGAACGTAAATAAAGACTGCAGTGAGAATTTATTTGCAAAGTATTTTGGCGAAATTAAAATTTTCAATGTATGTTTTTTTGACTTTTTATCTGGGGCCTTTCTTATTCGCGTTTGGCGCTCTCTCAGATTTTGGGTACAAACCGGTTAGAGGTGTGTAAAAGTATTACACTTTCACTACAAAAGTAGCTGTGACCGTCTTCCAAGTGACATTACAAATCTGATGTGTGAAGAGGGGACGCGATCCTCTCTTCGTCGCGTAAAACACGACGTTTTGATGTAACCTCTCTTCAGTTTATAAATAAATGTTAAGTGGGCTATACACTTATCGTTTTTCGCGTTTTCGCATATTATGCCATATTTCGCGAACTATTTCACGAAACGTGAAGCGAAAATGCGAAAAACCTCTATACACTTATCTCATTTTCGTTAAGTTTTCTTTTTCGAGGATATTGCGAAACAGTGTGCGAAAAACAAACACCAGCCGCGTGATTTCACCAAAGTTGTGCAGTTCTGCGTTATTTTTGATAAATTAACAATTATAAGTAGGGATGATGATGATGATGTTAGATATATTATAAAGCTACAAGAAAAAAAAGTTCAGCCCTCTGCCATTCCTCCCCTATTACAGCTAGAAAGCTAATTTTTTTTTTAATCAAAAGGGCTTAACGAGGACATGTTTCTAAAAATATAGAGAAGGGCAGATTTTGATTTTAAGGGCCCCAA
>FIZR01018870.1:0-16065 GCA_900060175.1 Ferrisia virgata
GCTTTCCTGAACATTTTACAATTTACATGTAAGGCGTGTTTTTTTGGTAAAAATTTGCCGCCCTACGCATGTGCGTAGTGTGCGTGTAGCATAATACGGCGCTGGTCCAACTGCAATTTGAACGAAACGTAGCCGGATGGAAAGAACTTGCCGAAAAACTCTCGAAATCAAATTTTCAGCAGCTGAAGCTGATTTCTGGATTTTTTAGGAGTTTTTGAAAATTTGTTCTGATCTAAGTGAAATATTATAATTACATATATAAATTAGAAATAAGCGCCTCGATTTTTCTAATCAGTGGTAAGAATAGCAAGGGTACGATGGGGCTAGATACGTAAATAGCCGATATAGGACCTATACTAAATCTACACAGCCCGTTTAAAAAGTTCCGCGACTCTTTATAGCCTGATTTTCTGTGTTATATTGTCAATGAAAACCAGGCTATTACAGTCAATCGACCAACAGTGGACGAGGAGGGAATATCAACAAAATCCGTTTTGAGGTCCTAGAAGACCATTAAGACGATTCTTACCCATGTCAGTTATTTATTTTTATTATTTTTTTGCGCGAACAGTAAAACCATTTTATAGTCATCTCAAGTTTAGTAACCTAAAAAAAGTCGGCTGAAGTCGGATCCGTCGTGAACAGGCGGATGGCTGATCAAAGTTACGTTTTTTTTTTTTTTCCGGCTAAAAACAGCGAAAAGGTATAACAGAACGCGGAGGCGCATTGTCATGCAGTAGAAACCAATCCCCGGAGTCGGAGTGGTGCTGTTCAGGTTGTACTGATTTTCTTATTCACCAATTTATGCGTCAAAATAGTTTGAATGCTTCCTTCAGCGATAGACAACTCGTCTGACAACATTTTGACGGTAGCATAGAGATTGGAAGCCATTACGAAACACACACACACACACATTTGATGGCTAGGGAGTGTACACCACCTTTGAAACTCACGTATCATTCAAAAACCTTGATTCTTTTCACACATTCAATACCATACGAGATTCGTAACGTTTCGAGTATTTCAGAAGGCGATTTTTTAATCTAAAACAAAATTCAATAGCTGCTCTGTGCTCCATTTTATAAAAAATTATGACACACCAAACCACATCATCATGCGCTATCTTTAAACAGGTGCTACTCACTACTGTATTGAGATAACGCATTGAAATTTGAACAGTAGTTAGTCGAAGGTTGAAAAAATATAGTGCAAGGGTTGACAGAAAGATAGCGCCACTTGTTGATTGTACGCAGACCAGTCCCGGAATCTTTTGAATATTTTGTGTACATCAGCAATCAGCATTGGGATTCACGATGTCATTTGTGACTTTGATCAAATCTTGGATCATCGAGCAAAAAACAATTCAGATTACAGAAACAGATCACGATTCGAATTACAGATCATTTTCTTTTTTTTTTTTTGAAATAATCCGGATCACTAAAATTCTAATAATCACATCACACTACACAGATACACGCCTTGAATTGAAATTTTATCAAAACACAAACAGGAGAGCAGCGTATTATTATAGGAACGCGAAGAAGGTTTTTCGGAACTGCTTGGTTGAGCTTGGAACCTCTTCGTTGAACTACTCTTTTCATAAATTATCTTTCTAAAGCTGTACTCTTCATTTTCACCTGGTTTTTTTTTCCTGCTTACTGAATGAAGAACTCATTCGCCGATAGAAGAATATTCTACTAATACGACTCTAATTAGAGAGTTTCTTAATTATCCTTCTCTGTACATTCGATATTCGATAGATGTCTTTTTAAGTCATCGTTCTCAGTAAAAGATGTATCGCACTGAGCACAAGTAAACATTTACAACGTAAAAAACGAAACACCTCAGTAAAAGTGAGCACAAAGAAACATTCATAACAGAAACGAAGCACCTTAACGAATTAAACATTTGGTATTTGGTAGCTACTTTGGTACAGCTCTTAAATTAAAATAAAAAATATGAATTATAATAATACAAAGCTCTTCATAATACTGTTATCATTACAGCATGAGAAGAGAAATAGCAAAGTTCAAAGAAAAGGTCCCGAGCTTGACTGTACAGTTCCAAAACATCTTCTTCCCGTTCCACTAATAATACTCTGCTACCAGGAGAGAAAAAAACTTCGTGAATTTCAATTTTACCACAAGATTTTCAGCCTGATTTTCCACGTCATATTGTCAATGAAAACTAGGCTATTACAATCTACCGACCAACAGAGAATGGGGGGGGGGGAGGTATGGCATGAACAAAATCCGTTTTGGGGCCCCAGAAGGCCATTAAGACGATTTTCAGCCATGTCAGATATTTATTATTTTTTTTATTATTCTCTTTTTCAAGCATTAAAACCATTTACTCCGCTCGATAACGACCAAAATTGCTCCAATTCGGTCAAACCGCTCAGTTTGACAGCGGTTTAGATATATATGAGTGGGGAAGAACTTGGGTCAAAATTCACTTATGCCCCAATTTTGGGGAGGAGGTGCTGAGAGGAAAAAAACGCAAAAATTGTGCCATTTTAAGCCAATTGATAGAGAATCTAAAGTTGTACAACATATCCAAAAATCAGCCTCACAAGTCAATTAGAAGGGGAGATATAGGGGTTTCCCTCTTTTTGACCTTGAACAAGGGTTGCTCCTCATTAAGCTAGGAAGTTGAAATTTGGTTTTTTGCATTTAGTTGGGGTTCTGAATGTGTCTTTTGGGAGTCTCGACTTTTCAACCTCATTCCACCCCCTCACAGCCCCAACAAAGTAATTTTTTTGATAGGTTTTTCTCGATTTTCTCGTTTTTCGAGTTTTTTTCTCATATAACTCCCCTCCAAATTGAACTAAGAACTTGAAATTAGGTGTCTACATTTAGTGGGGGTCCTAGAAGCGCTTTTTTCGGGTCTCGACTTTTCAGACTAATTTAACCTCTTCACAGGGTTGTTTAAATTTTTTTGTAAGACTCCTATTCATTTGTAATCTACATATTAAATACAGAAATATTTCACTCTTGATTCCACATCAAAACCACCAGCAAAGCAGAAAAGAATATCAATAATTACTGAAAGTACAGTACGGCGTAACTGTTTACTCGGATGCCTTTATCGAAAGCCGAGAACCGATCAAAAGTTCAAAGGATAATATTGATAATTGATAGGGTTTTTTTTTCTGCATGAAACTTGCTCTTACGTATTTATATTGGATAGGTACTTTACTTTGTGCCCGTGTTTTCTTTCATTCTTTCTTTCTTTCAGAAATACTCGAAACGTATTGATAATATAATAAAAGTATGACTACTTGCATTCAATAAAATAAATGTGTACGAAGTACGTGTAATATGTATATCGATACTTTTCTTTGAAAAACACATAAATCCAAAAATGCAAATTTTTCGGTAGAAACAGAAATCTGTTTTAAAAATTGTAAACCTGACACGATTTTTTAAAACAGTTTTTTATCTTTTTTGAAAAATTTGTATTTTGGACTCACTCACGTGTTTTACAAATAAAAGCATCGACATATTACTATCGGGCCTACCGAGCATAAAGGACGTCCTTTTTACCCTATACTATTTACGTTGCATCGGAGCATTTGTTATCATTTTTTCTGATTGCGTAAAAGCGAGATGAACTGTCGGTAAACAACTGAGTAAGTAATAAGCACTAAGCACACAATTATGTTGTAATGGACGAAAAACAAATGCATTCGGTCACGATAATAATAATGACATAATACAGTAAAATAGGTGAACGAATTGTAACTCGTCCTCTATTTACACACGTTTCGTACGTAAGCCTAGGTATAGGTTAGGTACGATAGGTAATTATTGAAAAATAGCTCTAGTTATAGACACTAGGCATTGAATAAGACATCCAACTGCAGGCAGAGGGGTAAAACAGGAGTAATTTTTTTTTAGTTATTCCAATTTATACCCGGGCGAGAGATGTTGATTGCGCTGTGGTTAAATTTTTGTTCAAAGTATATCTAAATATTCCTGGAGTGTGAGAACATTTCATGGAGTGGTCTTGAAAATACTTCCAAAGGTGAGAGCATTATTTTATGGCGGTAAATTTTCACAACAGAAATTCAACCGCAGTGCAACCAAGATCACCCAGCGGGATAAATTGAAATAATTCGTGAAAATCGGGCAATATGGCTGCCAGTTGGATGTCTTATTCTAGGTCCAGTCTCTATATTCTTAGTAGATTGTCTCTGGCAGCTGCCAATAGCAATCAAAAATCCAAAATCTGCAACTTGTAAGTAAAATTTTCACTTATTGGATATCTTTAAAAATTTACACTGAATAAATTACTTACTAATTTCAATAAATAATCACGTTTTCTGTACATACATCGTAGTCAAGTACAAAATAATATCTGTACATATACTGGCCATAATCAATCACATTTTGTTCAATTCGTTTTAGTTATCTGATGTTTTTAACAAATAAAAAAAGACCGAAGTCCACCCTGTCCAAGCGTCGGTTCAACGAACTCTAATAATGAAAAACATCCACTCATCAGGATTATGTTACGTAACATAAATGTACAAATGGTATTCCCCGGTAAGTAAAACGAAATACATTTTCGAAATTTTCACGAAATATCATTGGGTACCCCTAAAAAAATTTTAAGGCCAAAAAAATTTCGCCCACTCCAGTCCTCTTGCTCATGATATCGAAAAAACGTTTTTTTATTTGGAAAAAAATTCTCTATTCTCGCGTATTTTAGAAAAAATTATGATTTTAATCTAAATGTTTAGAGGGATGATGGTTTTTTCAACACGAAGTTTTACAAAAATTTTCATCCCAAGGGGGGGGGGGAGACATAGACAAAAGAAAACTTTGAACTGCTGCAGCTGTGGACCCTAGGGAGGTACATAGAATTTCCATTTGCCAAAGTATGCGTTTCAATAGCTATAATCTTTTTTCAATTTTTTTTTTTTTAGATTTGGGCCGTTTTTAAAAACTTGAAAAATGCTAAAAAATGCGCTTTTCTCAAAATAATGGCTAATACGCTACAAAATGAATAAAAGTAAAGTTGTTCAGGGTAAAATTTCATATCAGATTTTGTCATTAAAATTTTGGCCAAGGAACATAATTACAGAATTATGGGCATGGGCGGATAGGGGGTAATGAGTCAAAATGCAAACGAGAGATTTTAAGGAAAAATATGTAGATGTCGGATTCGTATTTAGCGTGTCTGAATTAGTCGAAAAACACTCCTCTCCTAATTTTTTAACCCGCTTTCAATGTAAGAAAAGATTGCAGTTTTGTTCAAAAATGTCAATTTTATGAAGGACGACAACTCCCATATTAATACCAAACAACAATTTATAACGAAAGAGTTTTGAAATTTTGTATATATACTATATTTATCGGTATAAAGTCGTAGGAAAGTTGCATTGAAGTTTCTCGGACTTGTTTGTATTGGGGCCCAGGGGCACTACCGCCCTCAAATTTGTGATAATACCTAAATTGGTGATGTACGTGACATTTTCGAATAAATCGAACCCCTTGAATACGATAATGAAGTCAGATTCACTATTCGACCTTAGCTCTGTGGGGGTATGTTTTTTTTTTCTATCCATCCAAATACTCTACTAATATAATTCTACAAGCAAGTAGGTACGCAATACGTGTATACAAGTGAGTACTAGGTAGGTCTTAAGTAGATACAAACAAAACTACCTTACCCACATATATTCATTTAGTTTAGCAAGCATAAGTGAATTTGACACAAGTTTTCGACGTTCCTTTTTAAAAACATGTCTCTCAATACAAAATTTGAAAAGTTATCGACGAAAAATATACCGAAAAAGTGGTGCTCTAAAGTGGGAAACTTTACTATCAGAAAATATATAGATATTTAAATGGACAGTATGGCACGATGATTGAAAAAAAATCAACTCCTAACATTTACCTATCTGCGTATACCATCTACCTCTTTACTTACTCTTTATTTTTTTGTTAGCGATTCAACGAGCATTTTTCGATGAATAGCTACCTTTTTCAGCCTGATTTTCTATAATATATTTTCAAAGAAAAGCAAACTATTACAAACTATCGACTTATGGGTGATGTGAAAGAAGTACCGACAGAATTCGTTTGGAGTCTGAGGAGGCCATTAAGACCATTTTCAGACATGCTAGATATTTATTCTTTTTTTTTTTTCTAACCAAGAAGACTAAAATTATGAACTCGGCTTGATACTAAAAACTTTCATTTTTTGGAGTTGATTTTTCCGATTTTTGGCGAATTTCTAAAGTTCTCAAAAGATAATAGTGCGGTGACATATGATATGAATTTTGAAAAATTCTTAGAAAATTTGTAAATAATCGAAAAATGCACTCGGGCAGCTAAAATTTTAGCTATAACCTTCTTTCGTGATGTACTTTCAATGGTTAAATTTTGAGATCAAGTTTCGACGGACACCGTCGAGCATCATTGTGCACCTTGTTTTTTTGCATAGCTCATCGAAATTAAAATTTCAAAAATTTCAAAATAATGAAAAAATGGAAAAAAGTTCTTGCAATAGGGCTCATCGCTATCAATAAGTCATGTTTGAGTCACGAATTGATATAAATACAATTTTTATCCCCTTTTTCAAAAATATTCAAAAAATTGAAAAATGCCTATTTCAACTTCCTAGCTCATTTTGGTGAGGAGTTAGGGGAGGAACAGTCCTTTTTCAAGATCAAAAAGGGGAAAACTCCTCATATCTCCCCTCCTAATTGACCTAGGAGGCTGATTTTTGAAGATGTTATACAACTTTAAATTCTTTATAGATTGACTCAAAAAGGAAAAATGTTTGTGTTTTTATGCCCTCAGTAACCCCGTCCCTCCCAATGGGCGAAACTGAATTTTGACCCAAGGTCATCTCCACTCATGCATATCTAATCCGCCACCAAACTGAGCCGATTGACCGAATTGGGACGATTTTTGTCACTATCGAGCAGAGGAATTGATTTTAATGCAGGGGGAGAAAATAAATAAGTATAAAAAAAGCATCGCTTCGCGATACTTTTTTAGCCTGATTTTCGTGACATATTACAATCGTGAAGATAAAAAAAATGCATCGCGAAACGATGTTTTTTTCCTAATCGGCATTGCAGTTAGGAAGGGTTCAAAGAAGCTAAAAAGTCGAAACCTCCATAAGGTACATCTAGGGTCCCTACTGAATATACATACCCGATTTCAAGTTCCTAGCTCAATTCGGAGGTGAGCTATGCGAGAAACAAACTCAAAAACTAAGAAGAATCGCCCCAAAAAACCCCATATTTAGGATCGTAAGGGGATGAAATGGGGCTGAAAAGTCGAGACCCCCAAAAGGCACATCTGAGACCCTACTAAATGTACATATTTAATTTAAAGTTCCTAACCTCATTTGGAGGGGAGTTATGCGAGGAAAAAACTGGAGAAATAAGAAAAAATGACCAAAACTTCACATTTTCAAGGCTGGGAGGAGGTGAAGTGGGGCCGAAAAGTCGAAACCCCCAAAAGGCACATCTAAGGCCCCTACTAAATATGTACATACCTCGTCTCAACTTCCTAGTTCAATTCGGAGAGGAGTGATGCGGGAAAAAAACTCAAAAAACTCCAAAAATTAGAAAAAACGATCAAAAAACCATTCGGGGTGGGGGGCGTGAGGGGGGGTGTAATGGAACTAAAAAGTTGAAACCCTCAAAAGACACACCTGGGGCCCTAACTGAATGTATAGACCAAATTTCAACTTCCTAGCTCAATTTGCTGATGAGATAGGGGAGGAACAGCCCTTTTTTCAGCGTAAAAAAGGGAGTAAACTCCCTTCTCTCCCCTCCTAATTAACTTAGGAATTGATTTTTGGATATGCCATGCAACATATCATTCTGCATCAGTTGGGAAATTTTTGTGTTTTTGACCCATCAGCACCAGCATCCCCTCCCCCAAAATAGGGCAAAACTGAATTCTGACTTAAATTTATCTCCACTCATACATATATAATCAGCCGCCAAAATGATCCTATTGACCGAATTAGAGCGATTTTGGTCGGTATCGAGCGGAGTAAATGATTTTAACGTTCGGAACAAAAAAAAAAAATAATAAAATAAAAATAAATATCTGACTTGGCTAAAAATCGTCTTAATGGTCTTGTGGACCCCAAAACGGATTTTTTTAATATTTCCCTCTCATCCGCCGTTGGTCGATAGACTGTAATAGCCTGGTTTTCATTAATAATATGACATAAAAAAATCAGGCTAAAAACTAATCTACTTTTCTGAGTTGAACAAATTTTTTGCACTCGTATTTTATGTGAAATAAAGGGTTCTCTATTTTTTCCCCTTGAAAAATTAAACATCTTAATCTTTATAAAATTATAACTCATAAAGTGCTTTGCAGAGGAGGAAAAATGGCACATGATCGAACCCATCCTAGGCCATACAAGAAAGTATGTACAGAAACTGAAACAGCATCTATTAAGTACGTTATCTGGGGAATACGATATTTTTAAAGAATATATGAAAAAGAACATGCAAATTATTCGAATCAGATGCGTAATTGACCATTAGCACCACACAACAGAAATTCGTGCACAAAAATTAGAAGTCCCAGTAAGAATCTACACCTAAAGGTCGACTTCACCTAGTTCGGCGATTACTCAATACGCTCGTGTACAGAATAAATCTTCAACTACACATTCGAAATTACACAAATTTAATACTTCTACCCGCAGACTAATTAACCAAAGTGAAACCATTCGAATAATATACAAGTAGTTCAAAGGCGAATAAGATAACATAGTATACAACCTCAATATCATATCATCAAAGCTGATAATGCCCACAGTTTTTTTTTAAAAGAATATCGTAGCTTTACCTACCTATCCATACACTACACAAAATTAACTCGTAACATTTCGACAAACAAGAAAACGTGAATGTATTATTCATCTTACAGAATTCAATCACGTTTAAACTTCAAATTCTCTTACCTCTTTGAAGACAGACAACGATAGATGATACAATAAAGAGAACAACAATTTTGAAAAAAAAAATACGAACACAACAACAGCGTAGACAGGTCACTCAACATTCATTCACACGCGACCACTAACCGAATATTTCAATTTTAAGGTACACCTTCGGCTCAAGCACTCGACGTCAAAAAAAGATCCAAAACTGACCACCGTACTGCTTACGTCTCGTGACCATTTACTATATGTATCGAGGGACATACAGATACAGTACTCGGCTTAAAAGTCAATTTATGACGCTTTCATAAGTATTTCATAAAGATATCGTCTCCATCCCCTTGGCTTTCAGCAGCCCGTAGTTGTCTGCCTCGTTCAATCCGCTTCTTCGACGAACCATTAGTTCGAAACACGAGTGTATATGTAGGTAGATAGGTAGAAAGGTAAGTAGCTAAGCACTAAGTAGGTAAAGGTACGTCGTAGGAAGTGGTACCAACTTCGGTTTATGTATTGCAGTAAATGTGTACAGATTGTCGCTCACGCGTAAACTGTATTTATCAGAAAAACCAGGAAATTGGTACATTAAGTAAAGCTCATTAACGAGATAATGACCCCTAATAAAGTATAATTACGGTGTTATCGTCATTCGATATGCTGCACTGTGCGTTTATAATCATTCACGATCGACAGTCGATCCAAAAAAACATATTTTATCAGTATTAAGTTCACATCGTGTCAAGTAAACGAAGTACCTCGTACACGCTTGTAATACTTATATAGGTACGTAATAGGTGGCTAAGTACTCTTATATAAGTATTGTAGACAATGGTATTTAAAATCGAACAAAAAAAAAATGCGAGTTTTAGGTGTATTATTTTCACAATGCTCTGAGCGAGCAAGCACACATTTTTTTGATATGCAGCGAATTTTGTTATCTACCCATTATTTGATTGGTTAACTTGCTGTTTATCACAAAAATTTATGCTTGCTTGCTGACAGTAGCGTGAAAAGAATACACCTCTTGATGGTACAGAAAAATAATCGTATTTCCTGATTTTTCTCGTTTAGCTGGGGCGTTTCAACTTCAGATTTTTTTTCGAAAATTGAAGATAGGCAGTGAAAAAATTTACAAAATAAGATCACACGATAGTAGGGAAAATTTTAGGGCTTTGATTTGAATCTTGAAATCGCTCAAGTTGGCTTGAAATTACAAAATTTACATGGACAATAGACATTGGAAATTGTTTCCTTTTTTTTTTCATAAAGTTTTCACATTTTTGTTTTCCTGCTTTTGATGGTCTAATATGGCACATTACGTACCAAAAAATTAAAAAAAAAAAACTTTTCATTCGATTTCTATGTAAATTTTAAAATTTTCAATCGATGGGGAGATTCAAAACGTATCAAACCAGAGGTTTCAAATTTTTACAACGTTGACTTGACATCATTTCACAACTTTTTTCACCGCTCGTTATGTTCGTTCAAGGTTCTGGCTGTTGGGTAAATTTTTTGGCATGTTTCATACGCTTTTGTAAATTTAATAGAATGTACCTCGTAATCAAATTCTTTACTCTTGTTCTAAATTCAATAATTTGCGAAATATTTTCATAATTAATTCTAATAATGTTCACCTTAAGACTCGTAAAATGTACCTTAGACCTAAAAAGACCTCGTCCACGTCCCAAAAACAAAAAAAAAATAGTTCAATTCGATAAACTGGCCCCAGATTGAAATAAAAAATACAAAGAAAGTTTAAACTTCTTCTTTTCGAATACAGATACAAGCATGCTCGGAGTAGATGAACTTGCTAATCTAATAGTGAACTCGATCATATCAACTTCCACAAATTTACAACCCCAATTCTTACAAAGTCAAGGCAACTATATTCCCCCGGAAATTATCGAGTTGATAAAAAATCGTATGAACCTAATAAGAATTAGAAAAAAATCTACAAAGCACAAGACAGAACTAAACTTGATCTTAAAAACTATTTAATTGAAATTACGCTAATATAATGAGAATGAAATTAGCCAAATCATTCAAATACTTTTGGAATCATCAAAAAGTACAAGACAAATTAAGAAAAAATTTTAACTACATACTTATACGACTCGACTATTAAAAAAATTAGTAACAGACGAGGACTAAACGAAATCGCCACAAATTTTTCTATAAAAACATTTAAGACGACAGACAATACATTCAGAGGCAAATAATACTAATAAAATTTCGAACGAATTGAACGATAATATTTCGGAAATATATCCTAGCGAACTCGATCACGTGTTAACCAATTTAAAATCAAATAAAACACCAAGCTCAGATGGGACACTGAATAAACATCTGAAACTATGTGGGAAAAGCCTAATCGATCAAGTGTATCTGCTATTTAACGAAATAATTAGAGAACGAAAAACTCCCTATTCATGAAAAAAAAACTGATATAATTTTGATATTAAAAAAGGGAGACAGAAGACGCATTATTTGCAAGGGCTTTGGACCAACTATAAGAGAGACGATACTCAAAATTAATGAGACAGGGAAAAAAGCGGATTTATGTATTAATCTGCACAAAACTAAAATTCTTTCGAAACACATCCCCTCAGAATCCGTAGTAATTGATAACACCCTAGTAGAATTTAAAGACGAATTTATTTACTTAGGTCAACTTTTATCTTTTACAAACAGGACTGAAAAAAAAATTCAATCGGCGTATCTCGCTAGCTTGGAAAAAATTCTGGACATTAAAATTTATTTTCAAACAATCATTCAGTAACAAGCACAAAAGCGTAATTTTTAATTCCTGAATAGTTCCGACACCAGCATATGGGGCCCAAACTTGATCCACAACTAAGAAAGACTTGACCAAAATAAGAACTATTCAAAATTCTGTGGAAAGACCAATGCTAAAATTAAGGTTAAAAGATAAAAATCCCAATATCAAAAATAAAAATTCTTCTTAAAAACAATATTAACACTGTATACCGTGCAAGAAGAATGAAATGGGACTGGGCTGGCCATGTGGCAAGGATGTCCGACAATCGCTGGACGAACATTCTATCAAATTGGTACTCAAAAGCAGGGAGGAAATGAGGGAAAGAAAAAACCAAATGGTCCGACGATATTGTTTCATTTCTTGGAAACAAAATGTTCCATAGGGTAGCGCAAGATAGGCGCGAGTAGCTGAGGCTGAGGGAGAGCTTTGCCCAATATATGGGCCTTTGATGTACAGCAGTAAATAGGTTATTACTTTTATATACATATGTACCATTCTCTACTTCAAATTATAGCTTATATATTAATATATAAAAATGATTGATTCCTATTTTTAGACGTTCAAAGAACAAATTTACCTTGGTGTCAAATTTTCTGACCCCTGTCCATCCTCCAAGGACCAACCCCGTTTCTGAGAAATAACCCATCACCCGTTATTTTTTCAAAATAATATTATTATTTAACTATTTAAGTAAATTATTAATTTAATTGCATAAAAATAAAAATAAATAAATAAAATAATCACAAAAATTAAATAAAATAATAAAATAATATTCAATTTAAATTAAAAATATATTACAATTTAAAAATATAAAATTGCTTCATCTTAAATTTACTATCCACATATGGCCTGCATCGAAAAGTTTTTCAGTTTAAATTTACAGCTTGTAGCATTAGGAATATTTCGAGTTATGTGCAAAATTTCGATCACCCCACCCTTGCATCCTCTATTTTACATAATGTTCGTCAAAAAGACCCCCAAACATCGATTATTTCTGTTTTACATCAAAATTAATTGACATACGACCGCACTCAACGGAATAAAAATTGTTCAGAATCCCAAAGAGAATACATACATTCAAAATTTAGCAGCTTTCGCCCCTATCCGCATTGTGAGCCTCTCCCCCCCTTTATCATGTATAATGCTAGATTAGTGGCGGATGCACTCTAACAAAACTCGACAATTGGTAATATAATCATGAAATTCGGTACCATTAATGAGGGAAATGAACAAAAATTTTCTAGATCAAGGGGTATTTAATATCTCTCATGAGGAGGGGGCCTTCTTGAATTTCCACTTGAAGTAATTTTCACGCTTTTGAAGTCGATTTCATATAAATCGATCTCGTATAACACGAATATCGTATTACTTCCAAGATCCGATGACGAGCAGCGTCTCAATTTCAAAATTGAAAGACTCCGTTTCTTAGTATTTTCTGGAAAAAATAATCCTATAACGTGGTTTTTCTCTTCGATGCCGAAAACGTGTGCTCGTACGTTAATCAATACTTTATATTTTGAAAGTAGTGGTGAAATAACAGTTTTATACTATTTTTCAGCCTATTTCCTCCCAATAGTCAGCTATAGTAAACTCCAAAAGAATTCAAATTTTCTCGATTTTTTGCGTTTTACTTGCTTTTTTTCAACCATTTTTATTCTACCGTTACAAGAAAAGGGTTTAATACAATAAGTCAAACCCATAGTTATTAATAAACCAAAGATCATTTACGGGTTTCAGAAGCAAAATAAAATTTTTACTGGAAGCTCCAGACAGTGGCCATCCGAAACGATGTGCTCGGGGGGGGGGGTGAGCTTCAAATGTACCGACTAATTTTTTCAAATTTACCAACCAATTTCACCAATTTCACCAACTTTCAAAATTTCTAACTGATTTCTCAAAATTTTATGAGTAGCCTAAGTACTAAATTTTCCCAGAACTTTGCCAAAAAGCAAGTTTCATACATAAAAAAATTTATTTAGCGATATTAAGTGCTGTAAGGTAGTTTTCCAGTAGTTAATTAGTAAGAGGATTTTTTTTTTACATTTTTGCTAACTACGTCGCATGTAATCATCAAAAAATTCTGAAAAAATCATATATTATACTGCAATGTATACCCCATCCATCCCCTATGTTGTTGACCCCCCACTTAAATCAGCTGTCTCTGGAAAAAATTCCAAATTAATTTCAGGCTACTTGCCAGTAGTTCGTAGCTTTCTTTTTACCAACTTACTAGTAGTTGATAACACAGAACGTATTAAAAACGGTTTCTCATTGATCAAAGCACCAGTACTTGTTGCCTTAAAAATATTTTCTGCCACAAATGTCACTTTGAGGAGGGTAGAGGCTAACAAATACCGGTAAATGTAAAAAAAAATTACATTTGCTAATAATTAAGAATTTCGAATAACTACGAGAGTTGATGTAAATTGTTAAAATTTTCTGGTATGAATTGGACGACAGATTTTTAAATTTGAAAGGGTACCTCAAATTAATAGAGCAATACGAAGCAAACCAGCGCAAAAAACGACGTTTACGTACCAGTTCGAAAAAAATATTAGTAGACTCAATCAGCTCCATTTCGTAAAATATGAGTGAACGAGTAAATAAGTACACACTACACAGTATGAAGTATGTGATACGAATTTCAATAATACTATTTACGCCTACGGTTGTTCTCACAAAGCTGAAGTATATCACAAACATGATCTGAACTTGGTTTACATTTTGAAAACGCCTGAAATGAAACCATACTTCCTTTCGTTACCAAATTACCGCAATGTGTAACATGTAAATATATTTGGAGATTGTTCTAGAATGGATTCTACTATGTTCGTGAGTTTGAACAAAAACCATACACGAAAGATGAACACATTCTGCCAAATTCCAATCACGATAAAACTTTAAGCCAACGAAATTTCCTATAGGCAATTCCAATTACAGTTGAATTTTCAACAAATCTGCGAAAATTCGGAGGAAAAGATCAAGAAGATGGTAGATAATCAAGGTTTTCAATATTTTAAAAAGGCAAGTAAATATGTATTTCGTATTCGTAAACTTTGCTAGATTAAGTAATAAAGTGATGGAAAGATTTGAATTTTTTTTCAAATTTCGTTTTCTCAATTAATAATAACATTTTGATAACTAATTGTCATCTCGACTTTTACTGTAATTAGATTTTTAACAATTTGATGCATGATAAGTCCAGTCAAATTAGCGCAAAAAAAAAAAAAACAAAATAACGAAAAAAGTTATGGCCAAAATTTTGTTTGCAGGATTGTAGTACACCACTCCCTAAAAAACATATCCAAAATCGGAAAAAATCAAACTGGTGTTTCTCTCCCAATGCCTCCATTTGTGTCCCAAAAACAGGGTTTTCACCAATAACTTTGCCTACATTTGTTTCTAAACGCGACAGAGAAAAAAATTGGAATAAAAAAATATAGCTGATTAAATTTACAATAAAAAAGGTTATTACATATTTTTTTTCGAAAGCTGATTTGAACATTTTAAAATGAGTTTGAAAAGGATGAAGAGCCAGCGGCCAACGATCATAGACCAGTGGGCTCAATTTTCTTTCAGCATTTCTTAACAGGAGGTGAGCTAAATTTCGCTTTTTTAGAAAATCTGCAAAACGGTGGGTTCACAGCAGTTGCGAAATTATTTTAAAATGACGTGGTAAAAATTTCGGTTCCCCAACTCAATTTTTTCAATTTGCAAAACTGACCTCAAGTTCAAAAATTTTCAAAAAATCGAAAAAAATTGTTTTTTGAAATTTTTTTCAAAAAATTGAATTATTACACAAATTTAAACTCAAAATAATTTTTTTTTTTTACTTTTCATTTATACTGGGCGTGTGTAATTTCCAAGACTATTACACCCAGTGGAGAGGGGATCTAAATCTGATTTGTTGACTTGAGTTCTTTTATTGGACAGAGGATTTTGGAAATTTGAAATGGTTCATCAGAAATGGTTTCAGAGTTTTCTAGTATATTTTGTTTTAGTCGTATTGTTTTAAGGTTTGTGCAGTGAAACAGAAGGTGTTTAACAGTAATTTTTTCTGCATTGCAGAACTGGCAATTTGGTTGTGTTAGTTTGGTGTGTCCTATGCGAAGTCGGGTGATAATTATTTTTTCTGAACGATTTAGATGGGATAAGTGTTTCCAGGATTTTATAGTTTTTTTTGTGTTGAAAAAGTTTGTTTTGTGTTTTTTGGAACCACAAATTTTGCGAGTTTTCGAGTTTGAAGTTGTTTAATAAAATTTTTATATCTTTTACCGATATTAGATTAAATGGGGAAGGAACCGTGGCAGATTTAGCTTGTTGGTCAATTTCTTCATTTCCATTTATGCCTATATGGC
>FIZR01018873.1:0-16263 GCA_900060175.1 Ferrisia virgata
ATTTAGACGAAATAGTGGAAGAGTTTGCTATAAACCATAAAAATATAAGAATAATACTTGATATAAGTATACTTAAGTGTCAAAAATTCGAATTATTTTAAAAATAAATAACATTTTACAATCTATGAGTACCTAAACCTACATCAATTTTCATTCAAGTATATGCCATCACTGAAAAGTTTTATCAACTCGGCCTGAGCACGGGATTTTGTGCCCATGTAAAAAAAAAAGCTAGATCCGCTAATGGTTTTTTAGGGGGTTGAATTAATTATCCAAAAAATTTTGATCCTCAAGTCCAGTGGGAAGTGGGAGTGAGGTGGACTAATAAAGCAAAATTTCAAGTGCGGTATTAAAATGTATGTTTTGTAGTCTTCTGAATTCAGTTCCGATGTTATTCTTTCGAAAAAGTCCAAAGAAAAGTGAGGAAGGAGGTCAAAATTCAACTAATAATTTTTTTTTATATTCTTCACAATGTGAATCTAAAGATAGAGTTGAATACGATGAAGAAGATAGCGATATGGGACAATAGTGAAAAAAGTGTTCCAATATTATGAATAGAAAAGTTTTATATTCATTACATACTTGAAATTTTTCAGATATTTGTATTAATTTGAATATTGGCACGCATGTTAAAAAATCAAACTTCAATTCTCTCTTCCCGCACCGCTTTAGAATTTTTTGAAAAAATAACATCGAAACTGAATTCAGAAGGCTAAAAAACAAATCTTGACACCCCCCTCGAAATTTTGCTCAAAATTGAATTTTGACCTTCCTTTCTCACCCCATTTTGAACTTTTTTGAAAAAGTAACGTTAAAACTGAGTTTAGAAAGTGAAGTAACATAGATTTTGACGCCCTACTAATATTGCCCGAAATTGAAATTTTACCGCTTCCTCCTGTCCTTTCAAGCTTCATCAAAAAAATAACGTAGTGAGCATAGATTTTTACATTAGACTCGAAATTTCGCTCAAAATTGAATTTTGATCCCCCTCACCGCGGATCTGAGGATTAAAAATCTTTCGAAAATGAAATCAGCGCTTCAAAAACCCCCATCTACTAAGAATCAGATTTTTGACCACCTAGCCCATTTTCCTACCTCACGGCGAGCATGGACTTAAACCACAGAAGTTCATTTATGGATTTTTACGATATTTTGAAAAATTTGGCAGCAGGGCAGACCCATACATCATGTACCTAAGAGGCATAGGGAGGTAAGAGTAGTGAAATTGTCCCCACGAGATATTTTGACAAAATTAAGATGGTAGATGGGTCCCACTAAGAAACGTTTGTGATTACAGTTTCAGACCCACCACTCTCTCCTGGTTTTTGAGAAAATCGATTTTTCCTAAAAATCAGTTGGGAATTTTTTTCTCAAAATTGAGTCCGTATATGTAAAAAGTGCAAAATATTGATCAAAATTGAGGGGAAAATATTGGAAAACACGTAAAAGTTGACCTCAAAAAATATCTTATGTAAAGACGTTTTATTATTTGAGCTAAATTTATCTTGACATTTTTGATTTTGAATATATATTTGTTGTGCATTGTTTTCATAAGCATTTAATTTGCAGCATTTGCTGCAACAAGTTGCTCTAATTTTATGGCGATTATCTACGAGAAAGTTTCGCGAAAATGAAAGAAAAAAATCTTATTAGTGCGTTTCACCTATAAGTATTTCAATACCTTTGCCTAATTTTTTTGCCTAACTCAAATCCTAATTAATGTACATAAGATCAATTGGAATCTTCATGATATGACTAACCTTTTTGATCTTCTTCATACCCCCTTCCTGTTCTTGTAAGGGCATTCAAATGATTTTTCATGAAAGAGGGGGGGAATCTCAGTCCCTCAGTGGTTTAAGCTCCTCTCATCCCAAGGGGTTGAAATTTTTTTGAGTAATATTAGAGCATGAAAGAAAAAATTTTGGGCCCAGAATCGAGATCACAATTAAGAAGAAAAAGATCTTGAAAATTGGAGCAAAAGCTACTTTTAAAAATTTAGTTTCAAGTTTGAGAATAGGTAGTAGGTAGGTATAAAACACGTAGAATAGAAACAATTCATTGGAAAAAGTACTAAAGTGCATAAATAGATGACGAATCGAAAGTTGAACAAATTTTGTGCAGTTCAGTTTTTGCTTGAAATGAATATCGAAGGAGTTCCAAGAAAATGTTAAATCAATTGAACTTTGATATAAGATATACTTGTAGCAGCCCCTTCATTTTCAATATTAGACAAAAAATAGATAGAATATTATCTGATCTGCTTTTGAATGCAATATTCATTACTCATTTCCATTATTAATCTTCTGCAGAATTTTTTTTTTTCGTTCAGCATGCGACAATAGTTCCATCAATTTTGACACGCTTCCTTTTGCACCGACCAGGTCACAGGTAAAATAGGAAGAGGGGGAGTATCAACCAGATGGTTCATGCCATACATACAAGGATGGGCTCTGTGGTAGGTCTCGTTAACCCCATTCAAGATTGTAACAATTAGCGCTCTCTGATCGGGGCAATACAGTCACCTCCGACTGGGATCTCACGATGACCTATTTTAAAACTTTTAAATTCACGTTAAACTTAGGTAATTTTTTAAAGTTGGAAAGTACATGTAAAAGCTTAACATCCAACAAATAATGATGTTCCCAATCTTTTCCATCCACGCGAATAAATTCCACGAATGTACAACGTTTAAAAAGAATTTTCATTTTTTTAATAAACATAAAATACGAAAGTAGAACTAAAACTACTCGTACTAGAAGTACAGAAGGGTGTATCATGAGTTTTCCTCAACTTAATGACCTAATGGTCTCAAAACATTCGATCAAGTGATATTCTAAACTACTAGATTAAGTTACCCTATTTCGAATTCTGCTTGTAAAAGAATGCAAGTACGAGAATTCAAACATACCTCATTTCCGTTGTCCTCGTGCAAAGCTCATCACGAAAAAATGAAGTTTCGCGTAATCGCAAATTCAACTATTCGTATGTTTTATAGGTACAACGCAAGGTTTATGTTCTACATCGAAACTCGCGCAAAATTATACTATTTCGTCGAAGTAAAACTCGATAGAGTAGTTTTTGCGATTGCAAATTACCATCACATCATAATTATGTCTTTCCTTCCATTCGAGGTAATTAAGTATGTAGAACAGTACAAATATTACACAACATTTTCCAAGATCAAAGAGTAGTTAATTTGAAAATTACATCGATTCGTATGAATTCGTCATTAGATGGCTGATATCGTAGGTTTGATACATGTGTCAAAATAACGTCCATCAGCGCGCTAATTACGTGAAACTAATTTTCGATGTGTTTCATTTAATACCGTCGACGAAGTTTATAGGCACCATGTACGCAGGTATTGCTGAAGCGAGCTTTATTTATGCCCTCAAAATTTTGTAGTTTTTTGTCGTATAATAATCCGCTGAAATTTTGAAATTTTTGCACTGCCAGGGTTGGTATTAAGTCGTGCATGGAAATAACTAACTTTCCAAGACGTGAAAAAAACTGAATTTCAAACTTTTGTTTCTTAACTCTTCCAAATGGTTTATTTTTCATGGAAATTGACGGCAGAAAATTATAACATGGTGAATAGAATTTTCTCTCGTAAAAATCGATGGATTTTTAGCACCCTATACAAGCTCATATGATTCAACAATGGTTATGGTATATTAAAAATGAGCTAAACAACTGAAATACGATAGAGCACTAAAGAAATTCGCCACAAATATCATATTTTTCTCTTACATTTCGAATTACAGGTATTCCATCCTTTGATTTTCGATTTAAAAAAAAAAAACTCAAATAAATGCATTGTGCCAGATTGATTTTCGTGAAATATTAGAATTATACGGATTGAAAACAGAATAGCCTTCCTAATGAGTGATAGGGGTAAACGATAATTTTAAAGTTCATAATTTAGACTTTCAAAAGCCACATTCAGAATTACGCGAAATCTACATACCAGATTCAAATACCTACTTATACAAAAAATAAACCACAGCTCGAGTCCTTGCTTTGCTAGGGCTACTCTCTCTCTCAAAAAAAAAAAAAGATCAAAAAATCACATTTTTTGGGCTGTGAGAGGGTACAATGAGGCTGACTGGTAGAAATCCTCAAAATACATATCTGGCACCTATACCAAATTTACGTACCGAATTTCGACTTCCAAGCATCATTTAAAGGGGAATAAGGAAAAAAAGGCGGTTTCAAGGTGAAAAGGGGGAGGCTGATTTTTGGGATATGTTATGTAACTTTTGATTGTCTTATCGATCGGCTCAAAACGGAACATTTTTGTGATTTTAGCCCCTCGGCACTACCTTTCTCTCAAATTTGGGCTTGACCATATTTTGACCAGAGGTCAACACTAATTCGGAATACTAAATCCATCTCCAATCCAAGCCTATTTCCCAAGTTTGACAGAGTTTGGTTGGTATCTGACTGAGCAAATGATTTTTTGTTTTGGAAAAAAAAAATCTGACATGGACGAAAATGATCGTAATGGCTTTCTAGGACCCCAAAACGAATTCTGCTCTATCTCTCCATACACATCTCTTCTCCCTTGGCTGTGTTTAGCAAAGCTCACGAAACAAAGACCACTTTTTAATGTACCTTCACCCTTGCCCTCGAAGCCTTTACCTCAACCCCTCAAAATTCTCCTCTCTAGGCCCCAGGGTTACCCTAGGACAACCGAGGACACCTTGGAGTCCCTGGCAGTACAAATGTTTATAATGAATTGGTTGTGAAAGTAAATGCATGTATGTGTCAGTCCTAGTAGCTCACTTTGAGTTCCTTCTTTCCCCTGTGATGGCTAACAATATCTCTTGGGAATTGTTAACATTATCACTGGAAGGATAATGAAACTGACTCGAGAACTGATCCAAGGGCTCGGACATGACAACACAGTGGTGTGGGCTATTTTGCCCCTCTCTCCCTACTTCTGAAACATCCCGTACCCTGTAAATATATGTACACAAAAATACTACTAACCCTGATTTCAAGTTACAACTAACCAACCTAAACCTATGCTTTATGTTAGTTAATTTCCCTGTTATGTTTTAATGCATACCGCCTTCTCCTTTATTGTAACCCTTCTCCCCACTCCATTTATAATTCATAATTAAATTAAGATTGTAAATTAGATTTACTTAATGCGTACTGTGAAACTGTATATCTCCCTCTTGTTAACATACGAATAACTATGATTGTGTGATAGCGTTCTTTGCTATCACAGTGTGATGGAAAAGCATCTTTTCCATCGCACTGGGAATCAACGTAATGTGTGGCAACACGTTTCAACTCTAAAAAGCCATCACAGCTGAATAATGATATAAATAAACAAAATTACTGCTTTCGAACAAAATAAGAAGAATATTTCCAGCCAAAATGAAAATTACTCTCATGACACATTAATTGCTGGATTCGATTATCGTTTCACAGTATGTATTAGATAAAATATCTTACAATGCAGGAAGTGACATGAACATTTCTTGTCTAGTGCATTAGCTCCACTCACCTCTTCAGCTCGTTCCACCAAAGTTCACAGTTTCACACTCTACAATGAAACGTTCATTTTCACTTCCTGTATAGTAATATACTATCAAGATTGTTAAATAACAAACTTTTCTTTAAAAAAAAAAAAAAAAAAAAAAAAAAATGAATTTTGTTGAAATTTCTCCCTTTACTCACCAAAAGTTGTTAGACCATACTAGCCTGAGTTTCATTGACAATATGACATAGAAAGTCAGGTTAATTCAAAATACAAAAATCACATCCTTTTACATGTAAATAGTGTGAAATAGGATGACACATTGAATTTAACAAAAATTAATAAATATTAGCTCTGTAGGTTATGAAGACAATTATGGCAATTATGAAATAATCAAAACAGGTTGCTCACCAACGACGTTTAAATTGATGAAAATGCTTCTTACAGGCTGCGTACTAATTTGACATTCGTATACTCCGCTATCGCGTATTTGAGCGTATTTTATGAACAATATCCATTCGTCGCTTCCATCTTTATGCAGAGCTTGAAATCGTTCATCGGTGGTGAACAAATATTTTCCAACGGTGAGTATATGCAGATCACGATGCCTAATCCATGATACCTGAAATATCACCACAAGCATATACTTATGTAGTACATAGCTATCAAACAACGCAGTTCACATAGGTAATTCTCGTTCATTGTACTATATTGAAGAATTGTATGCACGGGTTTGGAAAAAAAAAAATGGCGAAATTTTAATCTTTTTCGCGAATAGCACTAGCAATAAAGTCGACTCAATTTTACCAACACCCACATGTGTCATGATGATTGCATATACGTATTACGTACATCATATACGTTCACGGTATGAGCTATACTATACATTATAATAAACTCGTACATTATATTACGTATATACGTTATAGTTGGAAACTCTCCTAGCATATTTTTCAATATTCCATACGTCGAGCGTTCGAATCATCATTTCCGACAAGTTTAGTGTCACTTATATGGAATAATTTTATAATACAGCGAAAGATTGAAGAACAACTGGGGGCGAAAGATTTACAGCCAATTTTTTCCATACCAAAGTACCTACATACGTTTATTTCCTTCGCAAATAGGTCGCGACGTCATTATTGTACTGTACGCCAGATATTGAATATTAAAAAGCAAAACAAAAAACATTTTTTATATGCATAACGTGTCAAAGCTTTTACGCTTCTGTGTGAATGGTATTGCAGTTTTTAAAATGGATTGACGAATTGGAAATGTATCAGTAAATCGACTACTACGAGTATGTTTCCATCGTAGTGAAACATTTCAATCTCTCATGTGTTCCATCTTACGGTAACAGGATTACGTATTTACTTTATTTAAAAATACTAATGTCTTATTATATTAATTTTATAAAGAAGGAAAAGCATCATTTCGAGAGGGTAATACTCATATCGCACTATTGGTGCTATAATATCAAATCTAAAAAAAAAAAAAATTAAAAAATGTGAAAACATCACGACTTAAACAACTAAATTTTTCTTGTTCTTTAGAATCATCATTATAGTCCTCAAATCGCATGAAATTGTTCGTAAGAGGATCACACTATCACAGACAATTTCTGTAAATAGTTACTCCGCTAATTGCCACTGGAGAGCGCTGATATGTATTTGGCACCAAAATTACTTTTTTGTAGCTTTCAAAAAGGATTTCATAGACAACATTTTTTTTTTTTAATTTTTCTTGCAATCTAATTGATTGAGATTTTTATGAGTTATGATGATGATCAGCTGATGTATCATCATGTGACATTAGATAGTTTATAGTTATTGTTGTCAGTGTTGGAAGTCCAAATGGTCCCAAACAAGAACCAGTACAAACTATAATTTTTTTGGTATATTATTTGATTCGAAACAAAAAACAATCCGATCCCTGATACAAAATGGAACCGAATGGAAACAAAATAAACAGTTCATGGTACTGAATTAAATTGGATGACGGTTTGTTTTTGAAACAGTGTTACTTTTGCTGACTTGAATAGATAAATTTGTAAGGGGACAAAATGAAAATTTCAAAATCTAATCATGAATTTTTTGTGAATGATTCAACGTGATTGACCCACAGCAAAACAACATATGTTGACATGTATACAAATTACATACAATTTGTATTATTCTCAAATTTGAATTTGATGAACAGTAATCATTGAAGTTGGAACAGCAGCAAAAGCAACGGAGAATCACGTTAAAATAAAAATTTACTTGTAAGTTGAAAATTATGTTGGTTTTCTTATTTTGCAATTTGAATCTGAATAATGAATTCGTTTAAAAAAAAATAATTTTGGACCAAAACTGCAACTAGTCTGAAACCAAACCGAAAACTTAAACATTGGTCCAACACTGGCTCGAAACAAGTTTTCGAATCGCAATCAGAGCTAATTGGGACAAACCCGGTTCATCTCACTGTTATTTTTTGGAACAGTGGGACACGATCCGGAACAAAATCATTTCGGATCGCAAAACTGGTTGTTGTTATTTCGTGATATAAATATTATCAATTTTCATTAGTTGAGTTCAGCTAAAGTCATCCCAACAAAATGTAAGAAAAATTTCCAGAGCCAAGCATCAGTGCTCTCTAGCAGAATATATGTCAGTAGTTATTTACCAAATCCCCTCACATCTATGTCCACAAGTAAAGCATCTCAGTGAACCAATGTTTATAGTAGTGGGATTCAAACCTATTCACTTCACTGAGCCACAGTTTAACCAGTACACTATGCTGGGATTTGTTCTCTAGAAGATGAAGAACAAATTCACAATCAATTTTTTTTCACGAGACCTAACCGAAATTTTCACATTCTATTCAATGATAGTGACAAATTTTCAAAATTCATATCAAAGTTCCAGCGCCCCTTAAATCGGGCAGGGGTACTAAGAATCTCTGTTCTCACTAATTGTATGACCAATGTTATTGACTCGGTTTTGGGGTCCTAGAAGACCATTACAACCATTTTTGGCCATGTCAGATATTTATTTCTATTTTTTCCCCAGAAGACTAAAATCGTTTACCCTGCTCGATACTGACCAAAATCGCTCCAATTCGGTCAATCGGCTCAGTTTGGCGGCGGATTAGACATATATAAGTGGGGATGACCTTGGATCAAAATTCAGATGTACACAAATTTGATGGAGGTAGTGCTGAGGGGCCAAAAACGCAAAAATTATTTCTTCTTGAGCTAATCGATAGAGAATCCAAAGTTGTATAACATATCAAAAATCAAACTCCTAGGTCAAGTAGGCGGGGAGATATGATGGTTTTCCCCTTTTTGACCTTGAAAAAGGCCTGTTCTTCCCCTGTCACCCTACCCAATTCAACTAAGGAAATAGAAATTTGGTATGAAGACTTAGTAGGAGCCCTAGATGTGTTTTTTGGTGGTCTCGATTTTTTTTTTGGCAAAGAATTGAAATTCATGTGTTGTACCAACAATTTCTAAATGCTTAGACATTATTTATAAAAAATCAATTTTACGTTTTCGAATATTTTGATTCGTTTTACCCAGTCATTTTTTTGCAATTCATCGCTTTTTGTTAAGTAACAAGACTGTAATCCATATAATTACCTACCTATATGTATTACGGTATTATGGACTTTAGGATTGCAAGAAATAGAATCATTCATTCATCTATGAAAGTTGAACTATACAACTGTAAATAAGATCGATGGCTTGGAATTCAAAAGGGAAAAGTTAATTGACACTTGACAGCATGTACCATAGGTTTATAAAGTTTTTTCCCTTCGAAAATCATCTGCTTGTATTAAAAGCGGAAAGGCCCACGCAAAGGATTTTTACCCTGAATTCAGTTAAGCTACACGAGGCGATATACGAGAAAAGTGAATGACTCTTTCTTATCTCATTTTTTATGTTTTTATTTGAAAATTTAAAGTTATTTGGTGGATATTAATTTTATTCAATTTGATAAAAGGTAGATATCTTTTCGCTTAGGTATTTCTCGTTCAATTTTTTATATTATGATTCACCCACTACTTATTTTAAATTAGTATTTGATACTGGGCTAAGACAGCCTACACGTCTCTTTTGTACACAGTTCAGCGCGAACACTCTTTTGAAAACCCCAAAAGAAGGTGTTTGAAGACGATCCTCCGCGCACAGAAATTTTTCCAAGGGTAAATTAATTTTTATAGGCGAAGAAACGGTTAAATTTAGCATGTAGAGTTTTAAAATACGTCAAAATACTCATTTCCCGACCCCTTACCCTCAAAATTTTGCAAAATTTCGCACTCGTTCCACTCAGGCTACATATTTTTTACTTTCCAAAAAAATGTCATCAATCTCCCGCCCTCAGAAGTCGACAGTTATTACACCAGTACTCAAACTAGTATTTAAAAATTACAAAATTTTTTTCAAACAAAACCATTGGTAATGTACATTTTTCAATATTACAATTTTCATTTTTTCCTAATTTTTCCGCACTGCACTCGGATGAATGCCAATCCTGTGATTACTAGTATAATAACTGTCAACATCTGAGAGTGGGGATTGCTGAAATTTTTTTAGGAAAGTAAAATATATGCAGCTTGAGTGGAACAAAGGTGAAAATTGTGCAAAATTTTGAGGGTCAGGGGTTGGGAAATGAGTATTTTGACGTATTTTCAAACTCCAAATACTAAATTTGACCATTTTTTCGCCTATAAAAATAAATTTATCATAGGAAAAATTGCCCAGGACAGAGGGTCGTCCTCAAACACCCCCTTCCCCTTTACGCCACCGAGGGTGATTTATTCGAATTTTTAACTCACCAAAGCTTTTAGGTACAATAATTAGAATGTGGTGAATGCAGGCGTATAAAAATTTTTGGAAAAAAATTAATTTTTTATAAAAGAAGGTATTTCACAAAATTTTTATAACGATGAAATCAATCCCAAGGGAAGCGTGGGTGAAAATTTTTCGGAATATTCGAACTAAAGGTTTCAAAAGTGCATTCAGTTTGAAATCTTAAAATTCAATTTAAGAACTCAGTCGGTGGGTTGGCGTACGAGCAAACAAGGGCAGGAATTTTGAATTATTACAAATACAAACATTCAAGTATTTTTATGTTCTCTCCTAATAACAAAAAACTCAATCCATACTGTTTTTGTTAGAATAAAATACCCAAACGAAGCGAGAGCGAGCTTTAAAAAAAAAAAAAAGAAAAATTAACCAACTACAAAGTATGAAAATACACACTTTTCTGGCTTTTGATCTTTCATATTTGTACATTAATTTCAAATTGTGTCGAATAAGTATTTATGTGGCGATTTGCTGACTTTTCGTCGATTATTTTTCGATTTGACGGTTTTTCCAAAATTTACCAACTTATTGCCAACTTTTGGGTGATGGCGAGCGAGTGAGTACACCCCTCATACCCTGCGATATTTTCGCCTCTGAATGTTACGTAACTTTTGATACTTCATCATTTGGTTTAAAAACAAACAATTTTTGAAATTTTACCCTCTCAGCATCCCTTCCTCCAAATTTGGACATTACTGATTTTTGACTCATGGTCATCCCCTCGCATACATATGATATCAAATCAGCTTCCAATTTAAGCCTGCTGTCTACATTTGAGCGATTTTGGGAGGGGGAGAAATTTACGGATAAAAAAGATAAATAATATCTAAAGAGGTATCTGACATGCGCGAAAAATAGTCTTCAATGATTTTAGATCATAAAATGTATTTTATTGATACTCAACCCCAACCCTCTGCAACCCTCGCGAATCACCATAAGTCCATTTCATAGTCCATAATGGTTGGTTTTTTCGGCGATATGGCAGAGAAAATCAAGCAAAAAAAATTACCTTTGTTAAGTCCTGATCATTTTCTATTCTGTACAATTTTGAATTTTTTTTTTTTGGGTCGTAGTCTACCGTTTCTTTCTGGACCACATAGATACTTGTTTGTTTCCCTTTTGTACCCATGAGATTCCGACAATTTTTATGAGAAAATTAAAATAATTATTTATTGAATTTAGATTTCATTAAATTTTACCTATGACATTTGGCAAACGAATAACACAACATTGCACCATATTCGAATATTGCTCATGCTAAATTTAATGAAAATGGGATTCACGAGATAAAATTTATGCAAAATTTTACGTTCAAGAATTCAAACCGTATAACGTAAAGTTATTCCTGTCGCGACACAAATTTTATTCTCGCTAAGTTTTGCTCAATATTTAGCATCTCCAACTATCTTCGATAGCCAAATACTTAATGTAGATGGAAAACAGTAAAGTTATTTTTCATAATTTTTATGATGGGAAATTTTTTTCGAACTAATAAATTTTAATTTATACCCTTTAATAAGTACTTAATATCGAAATATTACTGGCTAAAGTTTGTACTTCAAGTTTAATTCCATTCATTTCAAATTTCTAAATACAATATCTACTTAGCTAAATTAAAACATGAAAGTTTTGATTAGCTATTTATACTTAGGCCTATAATTTGCGAGCTGAAAACTTACCGATTTGCCGCCAAGTCTTTTCACTTTACAAGGTAAATACGCCGATTTACCAACGATCACAGTGACATTTCTGCTGGATGTTGTATCAAAATACGGATCTTGTAATTCGAACGTCATCAACGTAGCAGGTGTGACATTTTCTTCGGTTAAAGCGTTCGATGTTTTCGTAACATAATTTATAATTTCGCAATAATACCCTGCAAAAATAACTCCATTAGGCTGCTGGCAGCGGTGTATTATACTGAAGACAATATGCAAATAAATCCAATAAAGTTACCTGGCATCCCTTTAGAGAAAAGGATCATTTTGTAGTGAACCATCTCTTCGGCGAATTACTTACTATATAATATCTCCTATAAGCACCCGAAAAACTACACGTGTTCACAAGTATAACAAGCTCTACCATGAAAATTACTGACATCGTAAGTAGGTATAATAAACTATGATGCAGGATGTACTTGCACGTATTATGAAAATCTTACCAGTCGATAATACCATCAAGCCCATACCCAAGTATAACGATACATGAACATATTCATGTACCATTAAGCTTAAATAAATTTCAGCTTTGACACGAGACATGCTGAGCTCGACTACGAAGGGTATTCCTCAATAAGTATTGAAGAATGCCCTTGATACTAGATTTTCAAAATTTTCACAAAACATCTTTGCGTGTTCCTAAAAAAAAGTTTTTAAGATCAAAAAATTTTCCTCACACCACCCCCTCGCTCAGAATATCGAAAAATCTTTTTTTTTTAGAAAAAAATTCTCTATTCACCAGTCTTTGAGGAAAAAATCATGATTTTAATCTAAATGTTCAGAGGGATGATGGGCCTTTCAATATGAATTTTTACAAAATTTTTCATCCCCAAGGGAGGGAGACATTGACACAAGAAAACTAGACATGGTAAACTAGACTACGAAGGGCATTCCCCAATAAGTATAGGGAAATGCCCTTGATCTTAGATTTTCAAAATTTTCACCAAACATCTTTGGGTGTCTCTAAAAAAAAATTCAGGGACAAAAAAATTTCCCCCACACCACCTCCTTGCTCAGAATATTGAAAAAGCTTGTTTTTTTGGAAAAAAATTCTCTATTCATCTGTATTTGAGGAAAAAATCATGAGTTTAATCTAAATGTTCAGAGGGGCAATGAATCTTTTAATATGATTTTTTTACAAAATTTTTCATCCCGAAGGGAAGTAGACCTTTTAAGAGGGAGTGAGAGGGGGTATATAGAATTTTTTCACCAAAGTATGGGTTTTGATAACTATGATTTGTAGACTTTTTTTCAATTTAGGCCATTTTCAAAATCTTGAAAAAATGCTCCAAAATGAGTTTTTTTCAGAAATAATTTATAATACGCTAAAAATGAATAGAAGTAAAGCTGTTCAGCGTAAAATGTCATATCAGATTTTGTTATTAAAATTTTAGCTAAAAGACATAATAAAGGGTAAAAATGCGAACGAGAGGTTTGAACGAAAAATAAACCCCGGATTTGTATTTACCGTGTCCGAATTAGTCTAAAAACACTCCTCTTCTAATTTTTTGGCCCACTTTCTACATAAGAAAAAATTGCAGTTTTGTTCAAAAAAATCAATTTTAAGTAGGGCGGCAACTTCACGGACCCGTTTTGGGGCCCAGGGTCACCCCCTCCCTAAATTTAGGGCCATCCTTAAATTGGTGATGTTGGTGATAATTTCGCATAATTCGAACCCCCCCCCCCCCGAATACGATAATGAAGTCAGATTCACTATTTGACCTTTCGCATAATTCGAACCCCCCCCCCCCGAATACGATAATGAAGTCAGATTCACTATTTGACCTTAGTAAATGCCTTATTTTGGGCATTGTTATAGGTGTTCAAAATTTGATGTTAAGTCTGCACTAAAACAAGGTATTAACTGTAGTCAAATAGTGAATCTGGATTGTTTGGTATTACCATGGAAGTTGCCGCCTTACTTAAAATTGACTTTTTTGGATAAAATTTGAAATTTTTTCTCATGCTGAAAGTGGGCCAAAAAATTAGAAGAGGAGTGTTTTTAGGCTAATTCGAACACGCTGAATACAAATCTGGCGTTTATTTTTCGTTCAAACCTCTCGTTTGCATTTTGACCACTTATCAACCCCCCCCCCTGTGCGTCCATGTCCACAATTATGCAACCATGTTTCTTCAGGCACAATTTTAGTGGTGTAATCTGATATGAAATTTTACGCTGAACAACTTTATTTATATTTATTTTTAGCGTATTAGCCATTATTTCTGAGAAAAACGTATTTTTGACCATTTTTTTAAGTTTTTAAAAACGGTTCAAATCTCAAAAAAAATTGAAAAAAAATGTCTAAAAATTATAGTTATTTATTAGAACGCATACTTTAGCGAAATAAAATTCCACGTAGCCCCCCTCCCCTCCCCAGGGTCCGCAGCTGCAGCAATTCAAAGTTTTCTTTTGTCAATGTCTCACCCTTTTGGGATGAAAAATTTTATGAAAATTCATGTTGAAAGACCCATTTTTCCTCTAAACATTTAGATTAAAATCATATAATTTTCCTCAAATAGACGTGGATAGAAATTTTTTTTCAAAAAAAAAAAAACGTTTTTTTGACATTCTTGGTGCGGGGAGCGGTGTGGGGGAAATTTTTGATCCTAAATTTTTTTCAGGGACACCCGATGATGTTTCATGAAGATTTTGAAGATCTGGCTACACAAATCAAGGAATACCCTTAGAAGTGGGGTAAATTCAATCGCGATAAATTTTGTCGTTACTCGACGAGCGACGCGACGGGACGTTAATAAAACGGAGCCGAAAATTTGTAATTTTTGCAACTTTCAGCTTTTTCGAGTAAGTAATTTGCTAATGAGTTTCGTAACTCGTCGTCGTCGGGTTGTTCTTTATTCGATTCGCGACAAAAGGAATTTTCCTCGTCACCGATTTATAGACCAATATGTTTATTAGCCTTTTCTTGTGTTAACGTTTCGGTGCCGAAAAAGTCGCGTCATTTGTTAAATTACATTATTAATTATCTGTAATCCCTTCGCTGTTCGCCTTCGGCCATCTAGCGCAGATGAGAATACGTCCGTCCCGTCCGTGCTCCCGCATCATCGGGTGTGTTCCGGTGTCGGTGTCGTCGTCGTCGTCGTCGTCGTCGTCATCGTTGTCGTAGCAAAGAGAGAATAAAGGAATAACGACGCTAGCACGAGTCGCCGAACGCGAACGAGCGAATTTAAAATCATAAATACTCTAGTAATAGCTCCGTTGACATTCATTCTTCCAAGTGCTTCCTAAAAGATTTACTCGTTGACTGATGAATGAAGTTATGTAAGCGACTTCCGTCTGACCTACATTGTTTGCGATTTTTCACCGTACACAGCTCTGGTTTCGCCTTTAAAAGCTGCATACATACCCGTGACGCGGTATCTTTTTCCATTAATTATTTTCGTCGTTTACATTTTTAATGCTAAGTTGAACATTTTTATTTTATTTTTACCATCAGACCAAAATTTTTAATAAGCGGTTTCGAATAAAATTTAAACAACGATATTCCTCTGTTGAGAATTAACTACTACACTATCGCGAACAATTATGTTTTTGCGCAATTTTTCACCGCGAGTTTTGTTCACGGATCTGTAAATGTCGCCGTGGTACTTCGTTTATTCCCACTACGCTGCGTGGATATTTCGAAACGACGACGATAGCACAGTGCAAGTACCTCATTGTCGTCGTCATCGTTCTACCTACCTACCTACCTACCTACCTATCTACCTACTAAATAAATGGCGCGAAAAGATAAAAAATTTCGTCGTGTTTAGGGTGGCGAATGTTCTCGTTGTTTATTTATTTACGCTTTTTTTTCCCCAACTCACCGATGAGGGTCGAGTATGCTAGTTGAGAGAGGAACAAAACCACACTCAAAAATGATGTTTGTTCAAATATAGCTGTAAGAGAATACTTGGTTTTTTTGGGGGATTTTTTTTCACCAGTTTTATAGAGTAAGTACAATATTTGAGTATGGTTATCATTCATATCAGGTGAATCAGGAAAGAATGAAATTTTTTTATTTAGTCATCAATTTTTTTTGTGTAAAATGTAAGCATAGTACTTTCAATAATATGAATTTTTTTGTCTGCATACATCTGATAATATCTGAAATTGAAATTCTGTGAATCATGCAATACCCAAATTTCTGTATCTCACATATTGTTTGAATGTCCAAAATACCAGCACGAAAGATCCCTTTTCCTCA
>FIZR01018876.1:0-15791 GCA_900060175.1 Ferrisia virgata
TACCAAATCTTGTAAATCAAAGCTTGAATGAATTTTTTTTTAGTGAAATATTGGTTTCATTTTCATTCAAAACCATCGAATTTGTTATTTTATTGATGAATAATGAAGCTATGTAAAGACAGGTGAATGATCAGTTTCGAGACACCAATTTTAATGATTTAGGTTCAAAAAATGTTGTTTTGATAGAAAATGAAATTCGTACGCTGTATTTCGATGAAAATTTTAGTTACGATTTTTTTTTTTTGAACTTATTTCATCATTTTTAATTAGTAACATACGAAATGACGAATATTTATAATGAAACAGGAAACAAATTTAAAAGCATTTCTGAACATTTTTTAAAATTACATGTATTATATGAATCGATGACATAATGGTATTTTGACTAAACAAATAAATTTTTTTAAATTCGCTCTTTACGTAATGTTGATGTTGAGCTATAACCCAAGGGATATGCCCGAATTCCTTATACGTATACGCACAGGCACTCGAATAATAATTTCAGAAATTCTTTCAAATACTTCACCTAAAACGCTAAAATAATCTTATCGCGAAACTTGCTCTTTTTCAAGGACACAAAGACGAACGTTCTAAGGGAGATATTGGTCATTATCAAATTTGCAGTATGTATGATTTCATGAAAAAAAAAATGAAAAGTATCGATATTTTAATATTACAATTCACCTTCTTCTTTGTAGTCATTGCCTTTGTTCCTACTGTAATGCCAACTTGAAAATTTCTGCCGGTGTTTACTTTCAAATTAATAATTTTTCGCCTTGAGGATTATTTTTTTGAACTGTACAACTCGTGATGTGTAACGGATGTTTTTAAATCTCTAATTATTTATAAAAATTGCGGCAATATTGTAAATAATGAAGTAGTAGTTATTATCTATATACCTATTACCCATACGTATACTTATCATTAACTATGCTTTGTTTATCAATATCATTATTTCATATTTTTTCTTTGAAATTGATGACTACTCATCTCTTATCAAAAGACTCGTAACTAAAGGAATGATATTAAATAAATATCACCTACAATCCTACGTATTTTATATTTACAAATTGACATAATTTTGCACCAAATTAATCAGATATTTTATATTATGTAATTTCAGTAAATTCTACGTCGTAATAGTATTTTTCGGGCCTTTAAGGAAACGTATTGGAACTAAAAAAGTTGAAATGCCCCAAAATACACATTTAGGACCCTTACTAAATATATTTACACGTAAAATTTTAACCTTTCAGAGATATGCGTGAAACTGACATTTCAAGGTCTAAAATGGAAAAAATTCCCATATCTAACCCTCTTAATTGACGTAGCGGGCTAGTTTTTGAAATGTTGTACAACTTTTGATTTTCTATCTATTGGCCCAAAAAACGAACAGCCTCCCTTCGCTGCCCCTCCAAATTTGAAAGTAACTGAATTTTCTCACTCGTACGTATTTCATCCGACGGATTTAGTTGATCACCCCCCTCCCCTCTATCCCACCCATAGGTGGATAGTCTGTGACATCGTGATTTTCATTGACAATATGATATAGAAAATCAGATTAAAAAGCAATAAATCATGTATCTGTTATCTCAATTACCAGATCTAAGAATGTTATTCAGTTTCAATATTTGAATTCGAATTAAATTTTGCAGTTCAATGCAGCCAATACTTTGCTTTGGTGATACTTGATATTGTTACTATTTACGAAAATCGACAGATTTTGATATTCAACTTCTGAAAATTAATTTTTAAATCGCACTATTTTGGTTTTGTGAACAGCGAATCACTTAATGTTAGGAGGGTATGTGTAGCGAAAACCGAGCCTTTTTTCACTCTTTCTGGGAAATGACCCAACTTTGAGCACGTGTTCAGCGGGTCAAATTACCTCGATCCGGACACTTTTTGCGTTCATTTTTCTCAAATTTTCGATAAGCAATTTTCGTCTAACAAAAATTATTCAAAATCACAATCTAGACAATTTTTTTTCTCAAAATTTTGCGTTTTCTCCAATTATTTTCATATAAAATTTTCAGAATAGAAAATTTGTGCAAATCGTGATTTTGAATTGTAACCCCTGTACTAGGTAATTTTTGCAGCATTTTTTGTTACATGCGAAAATTGCCGAAGGTAATTTGCCAATAGTTGATAACTTGCCAGTAGTTGATAATTTTGTCTTCGAAGCTGATTTGCGAGACAATCATGGGATCGATCAAAAACATCAGTGGTATTCTGGATAGTCCATTCAATTAAGAGTGGAACCCCGCCATTGTTGAGCTCAGCCATGAATTATTAATTTTTTTTTATATTTATTTTACTAAACAGAAACCTAAAATTTCCGTGTTTTGATAAAAAATCTTGACTTTTTGTCAAGCGTTCCAATTTTAAATTTATTTTTTTCAAAATAATGATGGACACATATGAGAGAATTTACAAAAAAAATTCACATGCTTGAGTTCGGCTGGAGGCGAAGAAAAGGAGTTATCAACTACTAGCAAGTAGCCTTAGGTTGATTTGAAATTGTTTCCAGAGGCAGGGTGATTTAGGTGGGGGATTAACAACACATGGGACGGATTAAGTATCTATCGGAGTGTAATATATCATTTTTTCGGAATTTTTTGATCATTGACGACCTACTTGATTGTTCAGGCCGGAACCACTGATAACGGCCACGCCACATTATCACCATTATCAGACCCAAAAAAACATGAACCGTAATGACAGTAGTAACAGTGGTCTTTTTTTTTAGTTACAACTTATTTCTCTGGTAATTTAGTCGAAATAAATGCCAGAAAGAATAAAATTACCAATCTGATGGTATATTTACTTTTATATTTTACCTTATTAAGCGCTGGTAAACAGGAAAACAACGTGGAAATCTTATGCGATGTTTTCATTTTTTTGAAAATTACAGGAGTAAAAATATTTTTAATTGTGAAAAACTATATCGTTGGAAAGAGCACGAAAATACTACATTTTGTTCATGGAAAGCACCAAGTTAGCAATTATGATTTTTGAAATAACAAAGCGCAAAGTATTGATTCAAATATATATCAAAAACTATCAGATAAAAATTCTGAAATTGCTTTTCTGTTAAATTTTTTTAAATGTCTGTACGGAGATACCTTTGTGGAAAAGGGAGAGGGAGCATTGTTGAACTCACCTCTGCCCTGTACTATACATTTATGCTAATGCTGTTCGTTAACTCCATAACGTCTGTAGCTGTATATGATGAACATGAGTGATAATTTTTTTGCACAAATGTCCAACTGAGAAATTTCCTAGTTGCTTTAACAAAGAAAAAGCTAAATTCAAATGCACCCGTCGGGTAGCTGGACTGAACTTTTATGCTAGAAAATTTTTTTGTTTTTACTGGAGTATATCTTCATCCACTTACGCGTCAAGTTCATTTCATCGTTAAGACTTAGTCCACGATATTTACCCAATATTAGACGCGAATAAGTAAGTTTCATTGGTTCCTTTTTTGCTGGAAATTAAAATGTCACGTCCGTCGTCGTGCAAGTTTTTGTCATTTAATTAGCGATATGAAAAGAAGAGTGTACAAATTGCATACGGGGTCTGATGGGATTGGAGTGTAATCGTATATAATAGATATAAAACCAACATCACGCGAAATTAACTCGTAAAAGTACCTAGTTCAACTTGGCAGAAATTAAATTTTTCAAATACATTATAATATGTGTACAGAATAGTATGCCATATGGAAGAGCGTACCCGTACGGTGAAGAGGGTAAGAGAGAGATATTATACGATAATAATTTAATTTCTCCTCGGTCGGGTCTCGGGTGCTGCAGTGTCGTGTATCTAAACCTGTAACGCCGGCACCGGCACTGGCACTGGCACTGGCACTAGCACTAGCACTTTATATTATACATATATATTAAATGGCACACCCATAGCGGCCGCGACAATCGGCCAAAGAAATGATAATTTTATCGATGAAATTTATAAATTCATGAAAATTATAATCAGAAAGTGGAATACGGTTTGTTTTTTTTTCCTTCGTCGTATTAGTCGTCGATATAATTTTAAATGTTCGAATGTATTTTTTTTTTATTTCTAACTAATACATAGTTTACGTGTATATGTGTGTTTGGTATGCGTTTCTCAGAGCCAGATTAAATAATGTGTTTTTTATTTTCCCTAGATCTTTGTAATAATGAGATGTTTATTTTTTTGCCCCGCAGGAAAAAGCCGAATTAATTAGAAGCGTTGATTTTGAAACAGTTACGTCTTTCGAAAGCCCTTTTGTGGAAGCAATAAAAGAATTATGGGCAGATTCTGGTATACAAGAATGTTACGATAGAAGGAGAGAGTATCAGCTCACCGATTCCGCTAAATAGTGAGTATCTCTCGGTGTTCGTTATTGTAGTCTACATAATATAATATAATGTATTGTAATATCTGCATACATTTATAGTACGGTGTATTATTTAGTGGAAGAAGAAAAAATGGTGGGAGTTTTTTTTTTTTTTTTTTTTAAGCTACTATGTATATATAATTATTATATAAAAATGATAAGAATGATGACCAGTTGACCAGGTGCACGTGCATTTGCTTATATATGTACTATGTACTGACTGGTTTGACGTGGTACGGTACGGTGCAGCGGTGATCTTTTCGATGTTAGCTACGACGATATGGATAGGTACCTACCTACCTAGGTTAGCTACCTGCTATAGTGTCTTTTTCGAAGTTGATGAACGCATCGAAAAGAGATTTTTCGTTAGTTACACTTACGTATAGGCATTAAATTTCTTCGCTATACGTATACATTGTATAATGATGATGAAATTGGTTAATTTTACAGTTACCTTCAGGAAATCGATAGAGTAGCGTCACCTTCTTACCTTCCCACTGAACAGGATATATTGAGAGTAAGAGTTCCCACTACAGGCATTATAGAGTATCCATTTGATTTGGAAGAGATAAGGTTTAGGTACGATTTGTTTCGGTTTTATCTGTTTCTAACGCATGCGCCGCTTGTGCTTTTTTTCGGCAAATTTTTTTTTTCTCACTCGGATGGCTACGGTGCGCGGGCCGCTTGGTGGTATTTTTTTTTCTCTATAGCCTTTTTTCTAGGTATTATTTTTAGATACGTGTGCTGCTTTTTTTTTTTTTTTTTTCGTAACGTGTTACGTTCATTTTACGTTTTTTTTTTCTCTCTCTCTGTGGGGAATTTTCTATATAATATGTATGCATTGTATGTAATGTACTATGTCGGTGTGTGCCATGCCATCGACGACGATGGCGGTTACTTCATATCGCGGGTACGGGTAGGTGTTGATATTCGCATGCATAAGTTGAATGAAAAACTCGTTGTAGTATTCGTATATAGCGAGCTAATCAATAACGACGATTAGTTCTCTTTAAATCGAGAGGTGGATATTTTTTCACCGTTTTTACCGGCGCGCCGATGTGTGTGTACTGTGTACACGTCTGTGGCGCCAAAATTCTCCAGAATGCATTCGAACGAGGCGGAATATGCGGCGTGCTTGCGATGCATGTAATGAGTAGTTAAGTATCATTTTGTCGAATGCGTTTTCGTTGCATTTTTTTCTTTCTCTCCCTTGGTCTTCGTTATTAGACTCGATGAAAAAGTCATTCGAATACTACGCTCGTTATGCGCATGAAATTGTTGAGTGAAAAAAGAAAATATCCTAGTTTTTTCGTTTAGAATTTTTTGACCGAAAATTTTAGTATTATTTTCAAACTCGAAACTTGGAAATACGTCAGAGGAGAATTTTTTCGGTAAGGCGAAAAGCAACTTAGAAATGCAAACCTGGTAATCGCATCTTGATCAACGATTTAATGAACATTTCAACTTTAAATCCGATGAAATTTTGAAATTTTGAAATTTTAGCTTTTCGAACTTTTCTTCGGTCAATTTCCAAGGTGATATTAACGGGTTTTGTCTGCATTCCAGTGCTTTAATTTATACAGCAGTGGAAAATCATTTTAAAGTGGTTTAATTTGAAACGATTGGTTCAAATGTAAACTTACTATTTGTACATGGGAAAGATTTTTGTTATTTTGTTTTTCCTTCTTTTATTGAACATCTTCTTAATTTTGGTATTCATGAAATTTTCTTTCATTCGATACAAATAAAGTGAATAAATATGTTCTTACTATCAATGAGACTTTCAAAAGATTATATTTATCTGTTAGTAATACTCTTCAAAAAATTTATTTGGTCGTGCAATACTAGCGTTGCAAAATCTAAAAATATTTCTTTTATTCAACTTTAACTGAATGAACTAAAAAAGGTAGGGAGGGTTGTTTGAACAGGCTCAGAGTAAGAGTGTAAGGTCCGGGGCTAGCAACAGCTTTTAAAAGACACCTTTTCCCTTTTACTTCAACTCGCTTTCAGGGTTGGATGAATTTTGAGGAACAATTAAGGTAAATAACCTCGGTAATAATGTTAACACCTGACATAGGAGTCATGGAAATCGAAATAGGTATTGATATACATAGATTTGTTGAACACATAGAAGGGGCTCGCATTTTTTCTCAGAGAAGGTACTGTATAGAAATCTTAAAAATTGTACAAATGAGCAATTTTAAAATTTCGATTTAATCATCAATCTGAGTGGCGAACCTTGTAAATAAAAATTTTTCCTACAAATTTTGTCATATACACATTTTGTCTATCTTCGTTATTGAAGGGACAGCAATCATATGAATTTGATAAGCCCTTTCAAATAATCAAGATAGGCAAATTTCAAATTTAACAAAAAATGATGCAAAAGTTGCCTACTACAAGGCGCACTATGCAAATTCACGATTTGGGTACATTTTTTTTGTTTTCAAAATTTAACATCGTTCTAGTTACCTCCTGTGCAATTTTGAAAACGAAAAATTTGCCCAAATTGTAATTTTAAATGGTGGACCTTATGGTTGGCAATTTTTGCTACATTTTCAGCTATGTACAAAATTTACCTATTTTCATTATTTGGAGGGGTTTATAAAATTCAAACGAATACTGTCCCTTCAGTAACGAAGATAGGCAAAATGTGTGTATGACAAAATTTGTAGGAAATTTTTTTTGTCTACAAGGTCCGCTACCTATGTTGATGATTGGATCGAAATTTTTAAATTGCTTGTTTGTTCAGTTTTCAGATTCCTGTGCAACCCCACCTGTGGGGAAAAATGGGGCTTTCAGCGAGTACGTTGAATTTGCCTCTAAGGGTGAACTGATTGCCTGAGCGGACCAAGAGCGAAAATTTTTTATATTTTCATGCCCAACATTATTCTCTTATCAAAACGCAGCTTGGACTATTGAAACAATTGATTTAAAATACCTGGTGAAAAGGTCTCCCAACGGGGGGATCTGGGGCCCCGGCCCACCTTAATCTGGGCCTACGTTTGGGATCAGTACCTCCCAACATATCTTCACCCATGAAAATTCATTTTTATACGCCAAAATTCAATAAAATCTTGTATTCAAAAATTTAAAAATATCGCATTATGCTTATTCTCCAATCCTTTATTAACTCTTTAAATTTTGAAAACTTTTCGTCGCTTATATTTTAAGAGAAATTTTCAGCCAATCTTCTTTCTCCACCCTCCCTCCCCTTCCTCCTCCTACTCAGTGAACAGATGGCATTTTCTGGTTCGTTGTTCTAAATTTTTTTGACTTTCATTACAACTTATTTTTAAATCACCCCAATGGCATGAGCGTAACCAATTATTTTTGAAGTAGGGGTGTCAATTTTTGTGGGAGCGAAATGAGGACAAAATTTTGAAAAAATAGGATTTTTCAACCATTGAAAAGTACATTTTTTGAAGTTTTGTGAAGAAGAATGAAAGTTTTCAAGAATTTTGGTTAAAAATCTGGCAACAATTTTCAACTTTTTCGACGTCAAAGGGAATTTTGATTCCTGTAATTAAGCCACTGAGTCACTCGTCACCTTATTCTTGTGTATTTTCATGTTTAATATGACAATTAAAGTTTTTCCTTTTTTTTTCTACTGACCTTTATTGAAAAAAGACACTTGAGCCTTGTTCACTGAAAATTTTACCTCAATGAAATAGTGTGACTTTTCCAGCCAAAAAAATTACGTATTCGGATTTGATTTGGGATGATTAGGTTAAAGGTAGGGGAAATGGAAGGTTGTTTGCCATGATGCACGTTTCACCTTGAGATGATCAGTGCAAATTGATAAGAAATGTAACATTAGAAAAATATATGTTGTCTGGTTCGAGTCATGGTTTTCGTTCATTTTTCTTTTGGTTTCGAGTTTAAACGATCTAACGTATTTTTTGCTAGTGTTTATTTTCCTCATCTCATCCAGCTGTGTATCATCTTTGGTTTAAATTAACGTCATCTTTTTTTTTTCTTAATATTCATGAAACATTTCATTAAATTAGTTACGTTCGTTATCATTATAAAAAAAATACCTACAATAATCGTAATAGTGACTAGATTGACCAGAAGAGCAACACGTTATGAAGTATAAAAATTTCATTTAGAGCAATAAATACTAAATTTTACTTCATAAATAAACGAATCACCATATAAATTGTGAAGATGCATTAAATTTAGCAGAGGTTTCTTTTTTTAAATGTAATGCACTTCCGACTATTGAAATCAGGTCCGATCATGGCACCATAGATCTCTTCTGAAAGAAATTTATAAAAACCTTACAAAAGCGTAGAAGTGGAATTATATTTCTATTACACAATCGTCAATTTGTAAATGGGTTTATATTGCGATTTTAATAATTTTTATGAATTTCAAATTTTAATTTTTTTTATTAATATTAATATTCTTCATCTTTAGTGAACTTGTCGCGACTCATGATCTGAAATTTGAAATTTGAAATTTTGAATTCTGAATTTAATTCAATTTTTTTATTTCCGACATTCCAATCATTCCGCTAATCCATTTATCTATTTAAATATTCAATTCTGGAAGTTGAGTTGAAGAGCATTCACTTTTTACCTTTATCTGAGCATCTCATTTCCATTCAAGCCTGTTTCAATTATCATGGGTCATGGCATTATGGCCCCTGTCAGGCTTTCACCATATCCCCTGTCCCTATTACCTATTGCTATCTGTATTTATTGCCCATTTTCTCTTATTCTCTTCCAAAAATGAAAAATAAAAAAATGATAGTTAGATCATTTATTATACGTCACAGTTAGCAATTTTTTTCCCATTCTTTTGATCTTTTCTTATTGAAATTTAAGATCTTATCCTTGTCAACGGTGTCACTTGTCACTGCTATTAACAATTATCTGTCGTCAAGATATTCCTCATGATTTTAGTTTGATTTAACAGATCTGAAAATCCTACTTCAATATGTTTTATTTTTATTCCACCATATCTTCGTTCTTCACCTACTGGTCAAAAATTGTTCAATGCAGAATTAAGTGCCCTGCGGAACATACCCATCTATCTTGTCTTGTAATGAAAGTTATTGATTTTAAAGTCTTCGATAACATTTCGAATTTTTGAACTTGCTTCATTTTGTATTTAATTGTTGCAATATTTTAATGGCATGGAATGGAAACTTGTCTGTTTTTCAGCATACTACGATATTGATAATCAGCATTGAAAAACTGAAAATTTTCATGTGCAATTTAAATTTTGAATGTGCCCGCGCATGACAATATAAAGCCATCGTACTTTATAGTCTGTTCCAATCGAGAAGGGACTAAATATGCTCATTTGTGTTGCTGAAATCTCCCATTTTTTATGAGTAATTTTGTTCTTTGCTTAACCAAAACATTCTTGAAACAATGCGCATTCCTGTTGTCATTTCAATGATTGGTCATTTTTATTATTACCTCATTTTGAAAATGGAAATTTTGAATTGCTAAATTCGACTATATAAGTGATAAAGAAAATTGCTTCAACGTTTCCATAGAAATCAGTTGACCTTGAGGTGATCCAGAATTGAATTTTTGAAGTTTTTTTTTTAAAAGTTGGAAAGTTTATCGTTAAAATAAAAACCATTCCGCACCATCTCACAACGTAAGCTACATTTTTGTAAATTAATCACGTTTGTGCAATGCTGTAGTAGGCTGTTATCTGTTCCGAGGGATAATTATTAGACCTAAGGTGAATCTGGTTTGTTTACATAAAATGCAACGATTTCGTCGTCGCTTTCCATTGAAATCAAAGTCTGTGCTTGTTCAGAATTAAATCTGTGAAGCTTTTTTTTTTTTTGAAAGATCGAAAGTTTCGCGACAAAATGAACATTATTCCACACCTCCTGAGAACCTAAGCTACATTTTAGCACATCGGTGTCTGAATTGTCTGTAATTTGTTCGGGGGATTACTTTTTATAATATGGATTGTCTTCATCAAGTAACATATACCTTGCACTGATTAGCTGATTGTTTTTTGTTACCAAAAACTATTCCATTACTAAGTCGCTTTAGAATAATTTTACAAATCGACTTGACATTCGTGGAGTAATATCAACATTTTGATACAAATTCTAAAAATTAAACGTGTTTGACGAGTATCAGTATTTTAAATCCGTAGATCAAACAGTGAGCGAAAATATTCCATCATTTTGTATCACTTACTGCTGTATACGTACCTTTAAATTTACGAAAATTTTCTTCGTCTAAGTGCATAGTAAAACATTATCGATTCGATTCGTTAATTGAAAGCAAGTAGGTAGGTAATAGGTATTGCAATCGATGTTATTCTATTTCTATTTATTTTTTTCTTTAAAAGCACGCCATTTCGAATGGTTTAGCAGTACCGTTATCTTGTTTATACACAGATATAGGTACTTTAAAAGCATGATTTCCGCTAAATATCTCTACAAGGTGATTCATCGAGTGTTACTTTATCATTGTAATACATGTGGGTAGGTCTGGGTAGCGAGCTAGGTACAGGTAGTAGGTACATTATACGAGTAGTGTAGGTATACCTGGTGTGTCCGGTTGGGAAATTCTTATTTTCAACATTCTACTCGGTTGTAATCGTATTAACAGATTACTTAGACTTACCTACTACATAACATAACATAACATAACATACTCGTATATACAATACATAGTCTACGCGAGAGCATGATTTTTATTTAAAAGTACCAAAGTACGTACGTACATTTTTATATGTTCGTTTTTTTTCGTACACATGGTGTAACCTCTTATCGGTAGATCTAGGCACATACAATATGTAGGAGCTGTGAGTGTGATATGAAATCTGGAAAAAACCTCATCGTCCCTTTAAAATGCTTGTGAAATTTTTTTTAACGAAACGTAAAAAATACGTATACACGTCTTCGTGACCTTGATACTGTGAATGACGATGACGAACCTCGGGTATTATTTTTCGACAATCGGAATAATTCCAATGGGTTTTTCTTTGATGTGGAAGGTACTTACTACTTACATAAACATACCATAAATAAAAGTACGTTTACTCATGTCGATGTCGTTCGTGTTACGAAAAAAGGTTTTTTTTTTGACGCTGTTGACAGTTCTACGCGGTGTGATAGGTCTAGGTGGATCATATCCAAGCATTAGTTATGAAATTTTCTTTTTTTTTTTTTACTCTTGTCGTAGTAATGATGGAATTTTTTTTCTTAAATTATACTGCCCAGTGGACAGATTAAGTTTATTCGATCATTAGATACAATCTATTTTAGGAAAAAAAAAAAAAAAAAAATTCAACGTTGTATTAGCTCTGTGTAATGTCTGTTTATATTCGCAAAAAATAATATAATTCTATGGCACTTGCGAAATATACACGTACGTATCTTACGAGATAGACAAAATTCGTAGTTGAGAGTTTCCACAGCCATATAGTCAGCTCTTTTCTTCTATCGAATGTTACACATGATGCTCTGCAACGATGAGATAAATTTCATTGTTTTGTATGAATCATGTAATTCATCAGCTAATACCTACCTACCTACATAACCTACATACCTAAATTACTTAGCCGAGTTTGGTACGTTTACGTACAATTATAACATCTTGCGCATAGCTTTACCACGTGCTAACTTCGTATTTGAGCAGTATTTTATATCGTTGACTGTCATGTGGTCGGTGGGAGTTCTGCGTAGTGATTTAAAAATCGAAACCCCTGAGATGGACATCTGAAACCTCTACTAAAGGCTATAGCAAGATAAGCATAGCGATTTGCCCTTGGGTCTTGAAATTATTATATTTTTCAACGTACTTTGAAATACATTCAGTACAAAATAACTTTTAATCATATTCGCCATTTTCTATCTCGTCACCGTTGAGATGCTGACTAGGAAAAGTTTACTTTAGGTGACGTTTTTACGTTGGTTTTTTTTTCTCCCCGAGTTTTTGGCCGATTTTTTTTTTTTTCAAACTTGGTACGAAAGTGAAGGTACCTTGGGCGAGGTTTTGTAGAATTTTTTCAAATTTTTTGAACCGCAAATATGACCTTGAAAAGTATTTTGAAAACTTTTGTGAGACTTGTAAGACCTTCTTTTTGAGTTGGCGATTTGAAAAAATTATTATTCTCCTGTTATTGGCAGCATTTCACACCACCCAGAATTTTTTCAAATTTGTTGGAATGTGGCAGGGTTGGGCAGATTTTCCTAGCGGATTTTTGATTTCAGATTTGAATTCCATTTTTGTAAAGCATTTTGGATTTGAAATTTTTTCTTTCAAAATATAAAATTTTTGAAATGAAAAAATAATCACGCCAAAACATGAAAAAAAAATTTCACGATTATTTTTCGCTATATTATTCTACATCACCGTCATCACTCCTTCGTTTCGTTGTAATGCAAGGTATAGTCAAGGAGGAGGGGTTCATGGCCCGGACCCCCTTAAGGCCGAAAAACTCGAAAATTTTTAAATTTATGCTAATTTTTTTTCTTAAAACCCCTAAAAATGGACTTTTTAATCGTTAAAAGTCCATTTTTTCAAAATTTTGCCCTCGTTTTGACCAGGCATACCATTTTAATTCATTTTAAAAATTTTCTGTCATTGGAAATTTTTACTGCGATGAATTTGATCTCGTTGATTTTTTCATTGGAGGGTGGGGAGGGGGGAGTTTAAATTGAGAGGTTTTTGAAAATTTGGTAAAAAGTTTGTGCAAAAGATTTGATTTTTCAAACAAAAAAAAAAAACCGTTAGATGCCCAGGAACCCAAAATCACCATTAGCGACAAGTTTTAATCATTACCCGTCATAAAGGGTTTTGGAATAATGTTACTTTTTGCATTTTTTACCTAATTTTCTGAAAACCCGCAAACGGAATTTTTTTTGATAAATGTCCACTTGAAATGGATGTGGGACATTAATTTTCGATGACTGAACGCAATATCAATTTTACTCCTTTTGGCCAATTTTTCTGAGAAACTGAAAAAAGCTCTGTTTTCATGTATTTCAAAATAAGTTCGTGGAAGAATTTTTCGAAAAAAGTTTCATCAAACATGACACATTTCATTTGCTTTAGACCCTCGAAGGCAATTATATATTTTTTTACATTTATTTTGAACCATTTACACTGCATTTTTGTGTACTGGAATACCAGTTGAGAATCCCTGAAAAGGGTAAAAATGGCGAAAATAAATTTTAAATAGATATAGGTAAGTGTACTTGGTCCGTTTTACTAGAAGTTTCGTGGAAAAAATCCATAGGAGATCAAATTGAAATATCGCATAGAGTGACACTTTTCAAAAATCCTCGAAAGGAGGCGTATTGATGAAAACTTTCCACCGACTATCAGTTTCGGTTCAAAAATGTATAGTAATTTCATTTTCCGGGAAAAATTTCTCTAAAAATTTTTTCTCAAATTTTTGAAAACTTTCGAACTTTGAGTAAGTTGAAAAAACTGAGTTGGAATACTGAAATTTTTATCACGTCATTTTGAGGTCATTTCGCAACTATTGTGACTTCACTGTTCGCGGATTTCCAAAAATAGAGTGAAATTTAGCCCACCCCAGTGAGCATCCCAAAAAAATTGAAAAAATTCTGTAAACCATGAAACACTTCTAATAAAACGAATTTTTTTTCGAATTACTGGCTCAAAAAGAGGAGAGCCAACAAACCTCTAAAATTTTCAAAGCCCATTTCAGGATTATATTTTGGGTCCAAAGAATTGGGAAAAATTCTACAACTAAGTTTGGGATAAAATTAGTCGAAAACTCGCGGAGAAAAAAATCTACGTAAAAACCTCCCTTAAAGTCCCACTCTTTTCTCTCCTCTACTCTGATAAGAAATTGCCACTTCTATTGAAAACCAAATTTCACTAGTTTGAGACTCAAGGGTGCATCGCTGAGTTTAGCTTACTGTTCCCTGCTCGACGGTGGGGTGCAGTTGGTAGCATTGATGTGAAAAAGGGGTCTCAAGAGGCTGAGATATCAAAAAGTTGAAAAGACGTTTGATGCATCTACTATATCTACTTGTCAAATTTCAGGTTTCTGGCTCAGGGGGTGGGAAAAGGGGAGGTTGATAGGCGAGGAGCTCACTTCTTTTCATGGTCAAATAGGGGCGAAACTCCTATATCCCTTCTGAATGACGTAGGAGGCTGATTTGTGGGTATATTAAACAGCTTTTAGATTCTCAATCGATTGGTTCAAAAAATAAACAATTTTTGTGATTTTTCCTTTCCTTTCCTTCACCTTTTTAATGATTGGATATTGAGCCGAATAAACGATTTTAATCTTGTGGCACAATAATAATAATAATAATAATAATAATAATAATAATAATAATAATAATGATAAAATAAATACTTTGATATGCTCAAAAATGTACTAATCAGTCTTTTGAGACTATGAAATGTATTTTGTTAACACGTCTTCCTCGGCTATATCTGACTTTTAAAAATATATTAAAGAAAATTGGCTCAGAAAAATTTCAAAAATTGCACTTATTTACATTACTTGTTGAAATAAAAAATTATCCGAAATTTACGCAATTTAATTTGAAATATTTCCTAGAGTACTTGAACCATGAGGTATTATGGTTAGTGCAGGAAAAGGAGGAAGTTCAGTTCGCCTATGGTGGCGACTCGACTAACAGTTTACACTCGGAGTAATGTACAATAAGCGAATAAAACGCTTCATTGTTGACCCTTCTGTGGGTAAAAGATTTGGTTATGTGTGCTATGTCTATGTACATATAATGGATAATGGGTTGAGCATGCCATGCAGAGAGGAACGATTTCTGACTAACGTGTTATTCATGCAGTCACCAGTCAGGTGTTGGTGAATAGGTAAAATTGGAACTCTTTTATGCGAAGATGGTCGTGGCGTTCGTTCGCCTCTGCTGTGCGAACCCTCTTTTCAAATATGATACAGGAGATTCGGCGGAATGCGTTATATATTTTGTAGCAAAAGAAAGGCACGCAGAACATTGACCTTTCGACCTGTGCATGAATTTGGAATCGTAAATGTCGAATGAGGCATAGACGCCGGGGGGTGGAAGGGAAAAGGTTTCCAATGTGGTTGAATTTCGGTATGTTGAAATCATACGCGAGGTACCGCACTGCGTATCTATTTCTAACGCTAAAGTATGTACAAGAAAATTGTATCTTCGAATAGAATTTTTTTTTAAAGGTACCTAATTAACAAAGTGCGAGAATTGTTTTATGTTACTCGTCAACAGTCGTGATGACAAAAAAAAAAAACGAATTTTGCAATGAAAAATCATACCGATATGTGCTGTGCTGCTGTACAGTAAGAGTAAAGGTTCAGGCTCTAATAACTGAAACTGAAACTGCATTTTTGCAATTTTACAGCAGTGGAATGAATACAGAAAATTTTCATCACCCTTGTTACGAATTCAAATTCGTTATTAAAAATTTTTTGTACC
>FIZR01018886.1:0-25416 GCA_900060175.1 Ferrisia virgata
AGGCGGAGGACGTTCCTATTAAAATTAAGAGCTCATACGTGGAGAGAATTTTTTTCAGGTGTCTACCAACCAGTTTTTCAGGGTACCAAGTGAAAAAAAAAATAATCGTTTTTTTTGACCCACCCTAGTGACCATTTTGTCGTCGCGGTTTTGATAATACGCTGGACGTATTTTTTTGCCAGTAAGAAGATTTCAGCTGCTATTTCTGTATTGAATTAGGAGTTGAGTTTACCCATAAACCGTAGTAGGTACAGTACCTATGCTTCACGTAGATCTAGATCTACGAATACGACGTATTATAGATTTTCATCAGACAACGAGGCAACCACCATTCAAAATCTCTACGAAGAAGTGTGGGTATATTACTAGGTTAAGTAAAAAAGCAGGCGATGGCAGTTGATAACGACCAACTAACTACCTGTGAATGATGATGGTAGGTTGAAAACGTGCCGTCAGCTTCGGTTCAACTTCAAAGGGTAGATACTTAGGTAAAGAAAACCACCAAGTTGGATAGCATTTAATGTACGGTTGGTTGTTGGCGACGACGATGATGGCGACTGCGAAAAAGTTGCACAGACCAAGCTTTATTGTGTCAAAACGACCGTCGACTATATTTGTATAAGATGTAGGGTTCACTATTTTTCTTTTTTAATCTTACCCAGAGTCAACGTCCTTCGCGGTATCCTTAATTGATAGCGCCGAACATGGCAATATTGTAGGTAGGTATATAGGTACATAATAAGAGAATACAAGTCAGCTGCTACTTTTGTCGCTTATTGGTACTAAAATTACAAAATTCATATAGTTCTGCGACAGCAACGATACCTTTTGCTATAAGAGTATTATACCTACGAGTATTACCTACACACGCGTTGATGAAGTATCGATTACGAAAAACATAAAAGGAATAAAAAAAAAAAAAGAAGCAAAACATTTTAACAAAATTAATTAATTGGCCAATTAACATGTCAAATAAAAATCGCTCTTTTTGAAACCCGTTACAGGCACCTTAATGGAAGGTCTTCTCGAAAAACGGCCGATTCCAAGCAAATGGATATTAAAAAATTATTACCAGTTTATTTTTCTACTAAAATGAATTGTCGGTGTGGCTTTGATGTTTCGCCGCTCTTTAGAAAATGAATATACTTATGCGACATAAGTCTTATAGATCGCTTCTTATACTTACACCTTTAGATATAAGTTCCGGAGCCGGTTTTATTTTAATCTAATGGATTTTTACATGTTTACGTAAGGTTTTTTTTTTCTTTCCTCTACCGTTGGGTAGATATTATTATTATTTTCGCGTAAATGCTGTTTCTGCGTCTAGTTTCAAAAAATTTTCTTACGATGTAATCATACTTCCCTGTGTAATTGTGGAATTATCGATAAGTAATGGAATGATGGCAGTAGGCCAATACGAACAATGCCATGTCGTGAGAAATCAACGTTTCTCTACGCTGTTAGAGGTATACTATGGACATAGATGAAACAGTAATACCTACCTGTACGGTTTTGATGAAAATTATTGCAAAATTTTTTTTAGTTTTTTTCAAAATAGCATCTTTATTTTTCAACTTTTGAATAGGTACTGCAAATTGAGAAAAATCATGCGTACAAAGATCAAATTTGCTTTGTTATCTAAATCTATCTGTATCAGATTCAAATACTTAGGTAGAGGCCTGGACTGGCCTCTAAAATTTCACCGGGCAAATATACCAGCGGCGGCATCGACACACTAATAACACAAATTAAAAACAGGGGAGTAACGAATGGTAATGATCCAATTTGCTGATGAGGCCTCAATACCCCCCCCCCTCCTAGAGCCTTCAGATCCTCTTTAACAGCCGACTCCTTTTTTAGGCTTATTACCCCTTACAATGCCCCCATTCCTTTATATGTATAGCCTCAACATCCCCTCCAATAGCCTTCATACCCCTTACTATAGCCTCTATACCCACTTTAATAGCTTCAAGACCTCTTGCTATAGCCTTCATACCTCTTACTATAGCCTCCATACCATCTTCAATAGCTTCAAGACCCTTTACTTTAGCCTCAACACCCCCTCCAATATCCTTCATACCCTTTACTATAGCTTCCATACCCTATTTAACTATTTAACGCAATGTACCCCTTACTATAGCCTCCATACACTCTTTAATAGCTTCAAGACCCCTTGCTATAGCCTCAACTCGCCCCTCCTCCTCCAATAGCCTTCATACCCCTTACTATAGCCTCCATACCCTCTTTATAGCTTCAAGACCCTTTACTATAGCCTCCATACCATCTTCAATAGCTTCAAGACCCCTTACTTTAGCCTCAACACTCCCTCCAATATCCTTCATACCCTTTACTATAGCTTCCATACCGTATTTAACGCAATCCAGAACCCCTATTTAGCCTTAATATCGCCTTCAGTAGCCTTCATGCTTTTTAAAATAGATTCCACATCCTCTTTATCAGGCTCCAGATCCTTTATATTGCTTTAATACTCCTTCCAATAGCTTTCATACCTCGTATAAATAATAACCTGTAGACCTCCTTTAATCGCCATTCTTCTTTTTCCAGCCTCAATACCTCCTTCAATGGATTTCATGTCCCTTTTAACGGCTTCTAAACTCTTTATTTCGCTTCAGCGCCCCCCACCCCTTCAATAACCTTCATTTCCCTTATAATATGCCTCCATACCTCCTTCAACGTGAACCAGACTCCTAACACAGTCTTGATACTTCTTATTTCAATTAACATTCATACCCTTTTTTAATAGCCTCCAGATTCCTTATATAGCTACAAGATCCCCTTCAATAGCTCCCATACCACCTTTAACGGCCTCCAGACTATTTATAAAGTCTCTTTATACGCATATCTGGAGGCATCACCTTTGGTCCCCCCCCCCTAATTTCAGCCTCTTCGTAAAAATTTATCAACTCAAAATTCTTTGATCCCCTTCCCTAATTTGTTTTTTTTTTGGAAAAATCCGCGAATGAAGGCTGCTATCTGATAGTCCATTAATCCTCACTTTCCACACCCAGCCTTCTCCCCCCTCCGTACCGACAAAAATTTCTCTGTCCCTAGACCCCAGGGTTACTTTAGGGCATCGGGGACTCGAGCTCTTTTGTTTGTGTGTGTGTGAGTGTGTGTATGTGAGTAAGCATGATTATTGTGTGAGAGTGAATTTATGTTTATGTCAGTCCTAGCAGCTAACCTTGGGTTCCTTGTTTGCCCGGACGGAATGGATGTTGGCATAGTTACCCAACGGTGGCTAACAATAACTTGGGAATTGTAAGCACCCCTATCACCGGCAGAATAACAAAACCAACTCGAGAACTGACCCGAGGACACGGATTTGATTCACGGTGGTGTGAGCCTTTCTGTTCTCTTTCCCTTCCTTCTGGAAACTTCCTTACTCTTTGTAAATACCTAGATACATAGATAAATGCAAATAACATTAGCCTTAACCTTAAGCTATTACTAAACACCCTAAAATTACCCTGTAAATTATGCCCCTCCCCTCCCTTAAATTTATAATTTTCAAGTATAATTAAGATTGTTAATTAACTTTAAGTTTGTACAAAAATATTATTCAAAATAAATACTTAGAAAAAAAATGCTCCTTTAATGGCCTTCAGACCCCTTCTTTAGCCTCAACACCATCTTCAATAGCCTTCTCACCCCTTATAATAATAGCCTTTATGCCCTGTTCAATAGAATCCAGACCCCTCATATGGCCTTAATACCCCCTTCAATAGCCTTCATACTTGTTCTATAGACCTCCTTTAACGCCTCCCTCCAGACCCCTTTTTTAACCTTAATATTCCCTTTAGAGCCTTCAGACACCTTAATACCCCACTTTAATGACCTCCAGACCCGTTATATTGCCTCAACACCTCCTCCAATAGTCTCCATACCCCCTTCAATGGAATCCAGGCTCCTTATACATAGCCTTGATATCCTTTTCAATAACCTTCATACCCCTTATAATAGCGTCTAGATCCCTTATATAGCCTCAAGACCCCCTGAAATAACTCGCATACCCCTTTAAGGCCCTTCAGACTCCCTTCTTTAGCCTTCGTACCTCCTTCAATAGCCTCCACGCCCGCTTTAACAGCCTTCAGACCTCTTATATAGCCTCAAGTCCTCCTTTTGTTGCCTTCATACCCCTTGTATCAGCCTCCTGGCACCCTTTAACAGTCTCCAGAGGCCCTGATGTAGTTTCAAGATCGATTATACAGCCTGAATACAAGTTTCAATAACCTTCATAACCCCTGTCAATAGCTAAGCCTCTTTAACAGCTTCAAAACCCCTTTTTAGCCTGCAGACCTCTTGTTTAGTCTCAAAATGCCCTTCAGTAGCCTTCGTATCCTTACTATAGCCTCCATACCCTCTTTAACGGCCTCCAGAACCCTTATTTCGCTTCCCTTCAACTTAATCTAGACTCCTTATATGGTCTTAATACCCCCTTAATTAGTCTCCAGACTTCTTGTATAGCCTCAAGACCCCCTTCTTCAGATTCCAAACCCCTTATGTAGCCTTAAAACTCCCTGCAATAGCCTTCATGCCCCTAAATAGCCTCCATACCCGTCTACCCTTTAACGGAATCTGGACCTTCTTCTTTAGCCTCCAGACCGCGTATCGTCGATCACCGAGCTGAAGAAGTGCAATTTGGGCTTTTGCATCGTGTTGAAAAGTTGCCGATCGTAAGAATCTGCATTATTTATTTTTCGATTTATCGTAATGAAAGGGCTTTTTATTTCAACAATGGCTCCAAAAAATTTCTTTCGCCAAGAAAAGCGAATTACAATTGAAATTGCTCAAAGTCTGGCGCTATATACGGAACAACTAATCTCCTAATTCGGAGATTGTTGAAGTTATTGCCTTCAACACCTTAATTGGCTGCCCATCAACGCAAAAATTTTGAATAAATTCAATTGCAATTCATTTTTCTAGGTTAAAAAAGTTTTTTGGACCCATTATTGAAGTGAAAAGCCATTTTATTGCGTTTTTTTGAATAATAAAAAAATGCAGATTTTTACGATCGCAACTCTTTAACGTTTCTAGTAGACGTTCATAAGTGGTACTGGATCAAGATAACTGAAATGGAATTTTTTCAACTCTGTGATCGTGGTCTTACACCACTTTCAGGGCACGAAAATGACAAAAACTCGCATTTTTTTTGTCGAAAATGACCCAACTTTTGAGCTAGGGTCATAAACTTTTGCATGGAAGGCTTTCAATTCAAAATCAACCATCTACGTGTGTTTGCTCAAAATTCGAGGTGAGTTTGTTTTTTTTTCCATTCAATTTATTCTACATACCTGCCACTGCTTCAGACAAAAAAGTAACGCTTATGAAACAGGTAATACTGATCCGGATTTTGCATCTACTTCGCCACAATACGGTTAAGTAGCAAGTAATAGCTTAAATTTACTGTCAGTTTGTGAAAAAAAAAAAGTCAAATTTCTCGTCACTTTTAAACCGTATAATTATAATTCAAAAGGTAAACAATAATCACAAAGTAAATTTCAGAGACAGATACATTTTACCAATTAATTATAATTTGTTGGCATACACAAAAATTATAGGCTTAATTCGTAAATTCCTTAGATGTAATACGTAATACTTATACGTACACGATAATGAAGATGGAAGAAGGGAAAGTCAAAGTGAGCTAAAAGTTGAATTTCTTCTTAAACCAAAAAAAAAAAAAAAAAAAAAAAAAAAAAAAAAAAAAAAAAAAAAAAAAAAAAAAAATAGGAAAGAAAAAAGAGTACCTATCTGTTACTGCGTGACACTAAAATTACACAAATAAATAAATAATGCTTATAAATGACAGTAATAAATAGGTACTTACAATACTAACAACACATAATCAGTATTTAGATTACCTTCTCTTCAATTTTACCACATTTCAACTCGAATAAATACCTATAAAAAGGTATGATGATTCAAACACTCATACAATATTCCATCACACGTACTTAATTCTAATATCAAAACCGTCTCGATGACGATAAACATCATTCGGATGTTAAATACTAAAAATGGCACAAGTGCATAAAAACTGCAAAAATAATCGAAGTGCATTCGTACGTACAAAAAAAAACACCCTGTTGAAACGATTAAAGAAAAAAAAAAAAATTAAAAAATAGAAATCTTAAAAAACAAAAGTATACCAGACATTATTCCATAATACATAATCCCACATCGTCAAATAATTCAATATACACGAAAGAAAAAAAGAAAAAAAAATACAGTAGGTATATAAAGTCAACATATATCACATCGAGAAACCCTTCCAATAAGACTAGATGAAAGTACAGCACATTAAAAATAACTACAAGTTGGTATAACTACGAGTTACGCAATTTAAGTACATTTCGATGACCGTTGATCTGTGTGTGTACAAAAGTATATGGTTAATTAAGCAATTACGTGGCCGTGCGCGGCCGCCGGAAGTTCAGGCCTAGGGACAGTATTTTGTTCGCTGGTCGATACGGTAACCGATTTGGTGGCCGAATCATTTTCTAACTGTTGTTGCCACATAGTAGCGTATAATCCGTTCATGTTTATTAAATCTTGATGCCTGAAACACGAATCGCAGATACCGCGAATTATTCACCAGTCTGCCTTTCATTTAAATCTAATTAACGATGTAAACGTATGCAGATGTATCCGTAGAGGTGTACCTTCCGCGTTCGTAAATTTCGCCATTTTTCAGCACCATGATTTCATCGGCGTGTATGATGGTGGATAAACGATGAGCGACGATAATGGTCGTTCTGTTGTTGCATATTTTAGCCAACGACGCCTGCGAAAAGTAATCCAAATACCACGATAATTTGTCAAGGTTATTCTCGGTATAAATTTGAATCTGTTTACAGTACGATGAAAATTCATTACCTGTATATTACGTTCGGATAACGTATCCAATGAGCTAGTCGCCTCGTCCAAAAGCACGATCATCGGTGATTTCAAAAACGTCCTGGCAATAGCGACTCGTTGCTTTTCGCCTCCGCTCAGTTTCAGCCCTCTTTCGCCAACCTAGCCGAGAGAGCAAACAATAATCAACCACGTTTTCGAATTCGATTCTCTCGGCGAAAGATATCAATCGCGCTACGTCATAGTTTCGAAATTCACTCCCTTTTCGCTCGTATTCGAATTTATGTATCGTACGGAAAAATCTCTAATACAAATGACGCGCTCGTATCGATTCAATTCACAAGCAAGCGTCTGGTCACCGCGTCTCATCGCCAAAAAATCGTCTTCTCTTAAAAAAATCTACCCACACGTCCTTGAATCGTCGTCGTCGTCGTCATCCTCTCTCGATCGAATATCTTTAAACGTCTCCGTCGGCGGTATCATTTTTCTTCGCACATATTTCTTCGCGCTTTTTAATTTTAATTTACACCGAAAAAAGCGAATCTCACCTGTGTATTATACAGATCAGGGAATGTCAAAATACGTTCGTGAATATCGGCATTTTTAGCCGCTTCGACTACTTCCCTATCCGACGAGTCTGTCTTGCCATATTGTATATTATATCTACAAATAAAAGAACAGAAAAGAAAAGAAAAAAATGAAATACACATAAAGACTTAATGTTTTGTTCAGTTTAAAACGACGCGAGGTAAAAAAAAAAAATGCTCGACTTCTTTCCACGAATATAACAACAACAAAAAAAATACGACCTGCAAAGGTCTACAGGTAAACGCCGACACAGAGCAACGTCTATAAAATAATAATTCTACAAAACGTCTCAAAAATAGGAAAAAAAAAAAAAAGATCCAGCGTGACAATAAAAGGTGCAGACGAAAAGAGATCACGTATTAAAAAGTTCACTCACTTGATTGTATTGTTGAATAGGACAGTGTCTTGTGGAACGACGCCAATTGCCTTTCTTAGACTCTCTTGGGTTACTAATTGAATGTTTTGACCGTCTAAGAATATGAAGCCGGAATTCGCATCGTAGAATCTGAATAGCAATCTGATAATGGTTGTTTTTCCACTTCCTGACGGTCCTACCTGTTAAAAATTATTTACGAAGCGCAAAAATTAAATAATTAATCGAAATTTCGGCTATTGATTCCAAATTTAATAAGAATTACTTAAGACATTATGAAAAAAAATGACCGGAATATTCTCACCAGTGTCTGAACCGTAGAACGTTTCCTGTTTTAAAAAAATTAACGACGTAAAATGAAACTTTCACCCCAAAAAATTACTAAACTAAAATATAACAGGGATAATTTATGCGATTTCAATACTGAAAGGAATTAATAATGAAAGTAATTTTAATTGAAGAACTACATTTATTTTTCATTGAAATAATTTTCAAATGACAAAAGATTCGTAGCCACTTTTACTATCGATAAAAAAAAAATACCATTTTAATTAAAAATAAGTTCATTTCAAAAAGATGATATTTTCATCGTGTGGCTACTTGTTTTTCATTAGGTATAATACAAAAAACCTTTTAATGCGGTTCGCTGTAAATTTTTACGAAAAGGAAAAGTTAGAAAAAAAAACTAATTAACGTGCAGTTTGATTTTGAAAAATAATTCTTATCAACATGTTTAAAATGAAAAAAAAAAAAAAAAATTCGCGATGTTTCTTCAGCTTGATTTTTATGAAATGTTACAACTATGTGAATTTCCAATCAGTGGTACAGGTAAGAAGGATGTTAAAAACACCAAAAGGCACATCTAGGACCTACATTAGATCTACATACCAAATTTCAAGTTCCTAGCCCAATTGTAGGAAGGGGATATGTAAGGATCAAATTCAAAAAAATGAGAAACACCGACCAATGAGGCTGAATAATTAAAACCCTCAAAAAGCACATTTTGGACCTACACTAATTCTGCATACCAAATTTCAACTTCCTGGCTAAATTTGGAGGGTACTTATGCGAGGAACAAACTCAAAAAATAAGAAAAACTGACAAATAAACCACATTTTTGGAGCTGTGAGGGGGTACAATACCCCAATGTTGCATCAACGACTCCTATTAAATCTAGGTACATACCAAATTTCAACTTTTTAGCTCAATTAGGAGGGGGGTTATGCGAAGAATAATTTCAAAAATAAGAAAAAACCTCCAAAAAACTACATTTTTGGGGCACAATTGGTCTGAAAAATCGAAACCCCCAAAAGGCATATTTATTACCCATACCAAGTCTACATACTAAATTTCAAAATTTCATAGCTCAATTTGGAGGGGGAGGGGGGGATAAGCGAGGAACAGCCATTTTTCAAAGTCAACAAAGAGGAAAATACTCATATCTTCCCCGCCTAATTAACCTAGGATGTGAATTTTTGGATATATTATGTAACTTCGAGTTTTTCATCGATTGGATTAAAAAGGAATAATTTTTTCTCAATTCTAGCCCCTCAGCAACCCCTTCCTATATTTGGGTACAACTGAGTTTTGACTTAAGGTCATCCCCACTCATATACATCAAATTCGCCCCACACTGAGCCTATTAACCGAATTGGAACAATGTTGGTCAGTATCGAGCAGAGTATATTATTTAGAAGGGTGGAGGGGGGCTAGGGAATTGAAAAAAGCATTTCAAGCCTGATTTTCGTGAAATACGAGTATTATAATAATTATATAAATTGAAAAAAAAAACATCCTAATCAGCGATACGGATAGGGGGAGGGGGAGGGGTGCAGTGATACTAAAAAGTTAACGCCACTGAAGTTCACATCTAGGACTTATACTAAATCCACATTTTAAATTTCAACTTTCTAGCATGATTTGAGAAGGAGAAAGGCGAGGAACAAACTCAAAACATAAGAAAAATCGACGAAAAAAACTACATTTTTGGTGCTGTCAGGCGGTGCAATGGTCTTGAAGGATCAAACCTCTCAAAAGGTACATCTATGGCATCTACCATGTCTACATACTAAATTTAAGCTTATCATGGTCAATTCGGGAGGGGAGATAGGGGAGGAAAAGCAATTTTTCAAGGCCAACAAGGGGAAAGCCCGATGCTGATTTTTGAATACATTATGCAACTTCAAGTTGTTTGTCGATTGGATTAAAAGGGAATAATTTTTTCGATTCTAGCCTCTCAGCAGCCCCTCCCTAGATTTGGGCACTGCTGAGTTTTGACCCGAGGTTATCCCCACTCCAGAATATCAAATGACTCATCACTCGAAGCTTGTTCCTCAAATTTGATCGGTTTTGCTCAGTATCGAGCAGAGCAAATAATTTTTTAGTTTTAAGGGAAAAAATTAATTGATTAAATAATAAAAATAAACATCTGACATGGCCAAAAATGGTTATAATAATCTTCTAGGATCCTAGGACGGATCTGGTTGATATTCCATCTTCCCTTCATCCGCCATAAGTCGACAGACTGTAATAGCCTGGTTTTCATTAACAATATGACATAGCAAATTAGGCTAATAACCTGCAATAATGTAACTGTAATAAATTTTGAAAAATAATAAAATAATATTAAAAATTGTTATAAGGATGGTACAGATTGAAAAATATAAAAGCAAACTTGGTGTCATTGATTTTTCTACTTTTCTCCTTTCAACCGACCAATATGCAAATATTTTCGCTTACATGTTACTTGAGTTGCGAATTCTCATTTTTTTTTTTTTTTTTTGTCCAATCGGAACACGGAAGATTACCTAATCTGCCATAGGTGACATAGGCCTAAACAATGACGGCATAACAAAAATGTAGCTTATCACTTCACAATGCCACTAATTTTGTGTGACCCCCCTCCCCTCCTTCAGCAACGAAAAATATTAACATCTAAAATTTTATCTAGTGAATAATTTCAATCAATTGGCCAGTATAATCAGTGGGCCTGGTGGGAAACATTTTTTTCAACAAAACTTGTCATGTGAAAGTTTTGCCTATCATAATAATTGAAGGGCCAGTGCTCATTCGAATGTTAGTAGCTCCATCAAAAAATAGATAGGTAAAACTTCTATATAACAAGATTTTTTGCAAAAATGCTTTACTAAAAGGTTAAAAAGTCTATCATTGAAATTGATGATCTGTAAGCTTTTTTTTTACGTTAAATTTTTCATTATATAAAAATTTTCCAATTTAAAAAAAAAATTCTACAAATTGCCGAACTCGGTAGTGAACCCTGCAATGAAATATTTATTTTATGCAATAAATTTTGTTGCATAGAAGTTTTGCCCATCTCGATTTTTTAGAGAAAATACTAAAATTCGAAAAAGCACTGTCCTTTCAACTATCAAGATAGGTAAAACTTCTGTATGACAAATTTTGCTGGAAAAAGTTTTTTCTACAAGGTTCATTAATTATATTCATCATCAGATTGAAATTTTAAAATTGCTCACCAGATACAATTTTAGAAGCTAGTATTTTTCGTCTCTAAAGGAAAGAGGAAGGGGGGAGGTGGGTCACAAAAAGTGAATGATCTGAAGTAATATGTTACATTTCAGTTATAACGTCATTGTTCAGGCTTATGTCACTTAAGGCAGGTTAGAAGGAAACGATTTACGGTCACATTAGTATTAAATCAATGATATAATCGAAATTAAAACGAACTCATTACTATTATCTATACGTCACATTTGATGGAATATAACAGTCAGCTTGCACGATCTATGGGTTGAAAATACTTATCAATAAACACAATCTACTTACTAATGCAACTGTTTTGCCAGGTTCTACCAGAAATGATAGATTTTTCAACACCGTTCTTTCAGGAACATATGAAAATGTAACATTTCTAAACTCCACCTGTCCTCTCGTAACCTCAATTGGTAGAGCACCGGGAGCATCACGAATATCTGGATGCTCAGCAAGCAAATCGAACATACATTCCATGTCGACGAAACTGTTTTGTATTTGTCTACGTAAAAACATTTAACAATTGAAATTGTTCCAATATACATAGTAGGTCTAACATTTAAATTATTTTTTACCTATAAAATGTACCGAACCAATTTAACGGCATGTAAAGCTGCGTTAAATACGTAGCATACAGAACATAATCACCAACTGTTAATGTTTTTTCTTCCACAACTTGATAAACGCATAAAAGAGATCCAAATAGAAGACCACCGCTGATTATTATATTTTGAACAGAATTTAATATATTTAACGTGAACGAGTTTTTCCATTGTTCTTCCTGAAACAGGAAAAATAATTTTAACGAGATGCATATCATAGAGCATTATTTGTAATGACAGTTTAACCAACTTGAAAGGATAAAATTGCTTTTCCATATTCCGCTACTTCGTATTCTTCTGCTCCATAATACTTAACGGTTTCAAAATTTAACAACGAATCAACACTTTTAGCTTTGGCTTTGTTATCTGCTAAATTCATTAGTCTTTGGTATTTGGTACGCATTTCAGTAATGATGACCGTAAAAGCTGTAAAATTAATATTATATTTTTATCCTCTTTACTTCGTAGAGTGATTTAAAAACTAAAAAATCGAATAAACGCAGCGAGATCTTACTCAAGTATAAAAACATTGTAACAAACACAATTAGACCGAACCATCCGTTGAAGGCGGAAATGAAATAAATAATGGCTACAGAGATATCCACAAACGTGGGAAATATTTGAAATAAGAATAAACTGAGTAAACCGTTAATCGAATCTGTGCCACGATCCATGACTCGTAAAACTTCGCCGGTTTTTCTACTCAAATGCCAACGTAAACTAAGGCTATGCAAATGTCGGAATAATTCAAGCTGTAATGCAAAATAAAAATCGAGATTATGATGAAAATTTCTTTAAAAAAAAAAAATAAATGAAGTTGAAAATTAGCATAAATTAAGAAGTAATTTAAAAAGTACAAAAATTAATACTAGAAATATGGAAAAGAATTTTGTTTCATCATATACCTAAAATAAATTCAGTTCGATATAATAACATTTTGTAAGTCATATTTAAATTTGAAGTCATCAATTTTGTAGATCGGATATAATAAAAAAATTCTAAACTATTCAACATTATTTATACAAGTGATATTTCAAAATTTGGTAATGTCGATTCTAACACAGAATTCGAGTGTTAATCTTCAGTACGCGAAATAAATTATTTGACTAATTTGTTACGATATTTTCAAATATTTACACGTTACAATAAACCGTGTGCTATGGCACTTGAATTGATCGTGTAGAAAAAATCGGTTACAAAATACCGTTGTAAGAATGAATTTAAAGAGAAGAATACGGGTGCACACGAGACTCGGAAAACGATGGTATTGTGGCCTTCCTTATTTCTTAAACATAACGATGTATTATGCAATGGAATTCGAGAAGATTAGTAAATTAAATTACAACAATAATAATAATAATCTCAATACGCACGAACCTTCACTTCACGAGAGGTATATTGTTGCACACGGATCCAGAAAAACGATCGTAAATTGTTCAACAAGCCCATGCTACCGGTTCCTCCCCCTTGAAGGAACTTGAAAGCGACAAATGTCAACACTAAATCCCATCGATATTCTAGCGGAATCATGGATAAGCTTTCGACTGAAAATTTCAACGTGAAATACATGTAAAAATTACGATATTCTTACTTCATATGATTTTTAATTTAATCCATAACTAAAACGAACCTATTCTCTTCAAATAAATGGGAGTTAGAATGTTGACGACACGACCAGCGATTAATAGAATGAAACAGAGAATAACTCTGAATTGTAAATCTATACTTTTTTTCGGCCACAGAAATGGAGCCAGGATCTTGGTTCTACGCCAAACATTTGCCCAAACTGATCCACTCAAATCTTGCTGCTCGCTCTGAAATAACAGAGGACTTATTTAGAGAAATTCTTTGTAGAATTCTAACTGTTACATACAATGACGATTGAAAAATCGTATCAATTTACTTCAGGTATAGTATTACTAGCATTATTCAGATTGAGATAGTCTTGCATATTTGGAACACCGGGAGCTTTCAATCCCAAAATGAATAAAAATAAGCAGCAAGCGTATCGTGTAACGAAGAAAATCATATTTATTTTATCTTCAATCCTGTAAATATTCAAGATACCATTGATTTAAAAAAAAAAAAGATATATAAATATATATAAAACCACTTAGCCATTCCATGTAACTTACGTATTCAAGTGAAACCACCATCCGTCTCTTTCTAGATTAATAAATGCGAAATTTTCAAAAGCGAATAGCATTGTCCAAAATACCAACAATGTGACACTATGTCCTCGACTTGGTCTCGAAGGTTCTACGATATGTCTTTCAAATTGAATCAAGTACGACGAAAAAATCATGACAAACGTTGTTGAACAGAAACTCAATATCTACAGTATATAAAATATAAAATTCCATCAGAAAAATCATTACAAATTAATGACCAACGTAACAAGCTCGAGTATAACTGACCCAGAAATAGTAGAAGGTTCCATGATAGATGACTATAGTATTAACTAAAGCTTTGAGAGCGGTCAATATTATCAAAAAAAAGGATAAAAACAGTTGGAAGATGTACAGTTTAGGAGTACGCAAGGTGCCGCTATGCCATTCATCTCCTTGTCTCCGATAAATACGAAATTTCAGCGAGCCGAAAATCACCATGTAAATAAATAATATGAAACTCGTAAAGGTATCCATGAAACATTGGTTGATTCCATTATTGACCCAGATGTCAAGTACAGAAACATTAGCCGGACAGTATTCCATTTCTGAAAGAAAAAGTCACGTTTTAGAAAGTTGTTATCAAGTACCACAAAGTTAATACAATATTAAGACCAATACACAAATCTATAATATAGTAAATTTATCACTAAAACACTTACTGACAAAATTTTTGTATAATTCAAGCAACGTCTAGATTTGTATAAGAAATCACAACACCGGTTAGCGAAGGGTTCTTCTACCCAAGAATGATACCGATAGTTCTACACTGATAACACAGCATCGTAGTGCGTGAAAAAAAATACTTTTGAAACTATAAAAAAGTTGAAATCTTTGTTAATTTAGTATTTACATAATGATTACCTATATTACGCCATACTCACTAATTCTTTTCTCATCAGTGTGACTCGTTAGCCCCAACTGGCGGTTGTACCTGCTGTCATTGTACATTCAAATTTGAGAGAATATTCCACTACATTCAACTCTGTATTATTTGATATCACTTTCGCTGTACGTTGTGGTGGTAGTCGGTCGGTGAAGTACGTGATTATGTACGGGTACAGTTGAATTGACGCATGCGCAAAAGCTTGTATGAGAATTCCACTTTTTCTTGAATTCAAGTAACGTTATCTACAGGATGATTTGAAACTAATATGAGAATTTCATTACACTCCAATTCATGGGCCATGATTATAGATGGAGCAAATAGTCTTGATATTTGAAAAATCAATGAATGAATCGGTGTATTCTTTTCGCCTCCAACAGACAGAACTAATGTAAAATGTCATTCGTAAAGCAGGAATCGTGAATGAAATTTTAAATCAGTTGTGTCTGTTTGAGGTAAAAAGAATATATAAATAAAAATACAATATCACGAATACAAAAATTAACTAGAAGTAGAAATGAATTTAATTGCATTACAATTGAGCGATGTGATGCATAAAACAAATATGACTTATTGCCTAAACCGTAAAACCTATTCCGTATAATTGACTGATGATTGGCTCTCTTGATAATGGAAGTTGAAAGAATCCCTTCGAGACTGTATTACGTATCAATACACTAATTACATATAAAGAACGAAGAAAAGATGTGTTCATCGAACTATTTCAAAATTGTAAGAAATACTTACACAATTCGGATGTCTGAGAATTTATAAAAATTCGAAACTAGGTTTAGATTACTTTGGAAGCAGGCGTGTAGAGCAGTACGGGGATTACGGAAATTTTTTGGTCTGAGTTACTCAAAACTTCTCCGTTAGGAGCACTGTTTACTAATTCCCAGAGATGGAAGAATGAGTGAATTTTAGTTCTCGTTCTTGTTCTTGTTTCACTAATTAAAATGTTTTCTTAGGATTTATAAACTTTGTTCTCATTTTGTTCGTGTTTTTTACAGTTCTTGAAATGTTGTTCTCGCCTTCTGTTCTTGTTCTTTGTTTTTTTTTTTGGTTCTCTGTTCTTGTTTTTATTGGTTTTTGCTCTTCAACCCAACATTCAAATTTTTGAAAATTTATCCAAAACTTGTGAAATCAGCGTGCTTAAATTACAACAATTCGAAAAGAAAAAAAAAAGAAGAAATGGGAAAAATCAACAGAGAATAGTTATTCTTGTTCTTGTTTTTTCGTATGAATTTTCAAGGTTGTTTCTTGTTCATCAAAAATCGTAAAATTTCTTTCATTGTTCACGTTTTTGTTCTTGTTCTTCAATTACTCAACTTTGTTATTGTTCTTTTTCACTAAAACTTTATGTTTTGTACATTTTTGATTCTTGGTTCTTTGTGGTTCTTCCATCCTTGCTAATTCCTATGTTTAACCTTTTCACAATTCTGATTGGCCAAGATATCAAATGTAGATTCTTTCGGATTTCTGTCTAGCGAAAGAATCACTTCGGCCCAATGACTAGATTTCTATCTAGGAAAATAATAACTTTTGACTAATGGCTATTAAATGAGAATTATTGAGCAGCACCTCTTCAACTGGCAGATGTATTATAAATATCTCAAACAACAAATATCAATATGAGCTGGTTGAATGGAACGGAACAGAACAGAACAAAATGAACGATTCAAAGCACTAAAATTTTTGTTTTCAATGAACGATAACCGGAGCAGAACAAATTCATGTTTGCACAAATGAAAATGGAACAAAGCCGAACAGAATGACATGAAATTGAACAGAAAGGTGCGGAACTGAACAGAACAGAACATTGATCACTTTTTTTTTCATATCTCTCATGGCATGACATTGCCAACAAATGAGCGTCTTAACAATGTAATTACGACTGCTACATGAATTTCCATGTTTCCAAAATTTCCAATTCCTAATTATTTTACAATGTGAGAATGAATTTTTTTTATTAGAATCAAATATGAACGAGTGAAAAGGGAGAGAGAAATCAAATCAGCCACTTTTCCAATTCCGAACAAAATCGTGTAGAACAGAACAGAACAGAACAGAACGAGACAATGTCTTAAAATAATAAGCTTGCGTTTGTACCTTCGAAAGTATCTATAAAAATCGTTTTTCTTTTCCAACAGGCTCTTGATACTATAGAACGTTACTAGGATAAAATAGAAAAGGAAAATACGTTGGAAACATTTTTTTAAATGGAAATAAATTGGCCTACTGTTTTTTTTTTATTTATTATTAGTGATGACCAGTGTTGCAAGAACGGAACGAGATGGAGAACGAAGAACGCGTTTGAACGCATTTTTCATGAGAACGCCGACGTTTTCGAGAACGAGAACAGACAACTTGAGATTCTTGAAGAACACAGAAAGAACAAGGGCGAATGTTTCAAAAGAACGAGAATGGGAACAAAAACGCATGAATTTTCTCATGTTGTTCGTTCTTCAGTTTATTTGTTGGTAATGAATTTGCAACAATTTTGCCTGCCTAAAACCAATTTTTATTTTTTGGGGGTTGTGAGAGGGTGCAATGGAGCTAAACAGTTGGAACTCCCAAAAGACACATCTAGGACCTGAACTAAATATACATACCAAATTTCAACTTCTTAGCTTATTTCAGTGGGGAGATAGGGGAGGAACAGCCTTTTTTCAAGGTCAAAAATGGAGAAATCCTTATATCTTCCATCCTAATTGACTTAGCAAGTTGATTTTTGAATATATGATACACTTTTGATTTTTTGTCAATTGGTTTAAAAAGGGACAATTTTTGCATTTTTGACATCTCAACACTCCCTCCCTAAAATTGGGACATGCCTGAATTTTGACACAAGTTCGTCCTTACTTATATATATTTAATCCGCTGCCAAACTGTGCCAATCGACCAAATTGGAGCGATTTTTGTGGATACTGAGCGGAGTAAATGATTTTAATGTTCAAAAAAATAAATAAATAAAAATTAGTATTTGACATAGCTAAAAAAACGTCTTAATGATCTTGTAGTACCTCAGAACAGATTTTGTTGGTATGCCTCTCCCCTAACCCGTTTTAATTGACAATATGATGTAGAAAATCAGCATAAAAAAGAGTGGAGACGGGAACGGGAACGAGACCGAGAACGTCAAGGAAAGAACGAAGAACGGAGAACGAACAGGAACGCTCATTGAACGAAGTGAAGTTAATGAATGCTCTTGAAAAGAACGAAGTTGGGACTCTTCAGAACGAGAACGCGTTCTTTAAGAATGGAAAACGATGTTCCATGAAATTGAATTTTGGCAAGCTCGTTCAGTTGACGTTCACGTTCACCAAAACTGAACAAGCGGCAATTTTTTAAATTTATGATGTTTATAATTCTTTCTACATTACAAATGAACATTTTCATCAGAATGATACCATTAGAGTGTTGGCAAGCTTCAATGTAAATGATACTCTTACATAATCAGACATTAACAGGCAAACAGACAATCAAAATTTTTTCAATATTCGACCTTTCCTTCATTTACGTTCATTGCTCGTTCATCTACAATGAAGCCCGTTAAGTTCGCGAACGTGAACGGTGAACGACGTGAACGTTTGCCATTACGGTTCTCAAAGGTAAAAAATCTCCAATTTACGCTTCCGAGGAAGAAGCATACAGTATGCATAGCACTGGTTTAGCCTATCCTGGTACACATGCGTTTAGCTGCCAGTCATATAGTATAGAGATAGACGAACCTCCATTCGTTTTTATTCTCTCTTTTGTAGGCCTATTCACATACCAAGTGGCAGATGTTTTTAAAATCACCATTTCATTTCGGTTTTCAAATGCATCGTCGAGTTGTCCTTCAACAAGGAATCACAAAAAAAAAGAAAACGAAGCATGTGTACAGCGATCTCCCTCAAACGGTTCAAGAAATTCTCGCCAATTATTCGATGGGACACGCCCATTCATCTATCGTTGGTCTCTTTTATTCCGCAGCGACGAAGCAACGCTGTAGGAGGAGCTCGAGCTCGTTAACCATTCCAATAAGTTTGTATTACGATCCCAAGTTTTACGTGTTCGAACAAACTAGTTTTTTTTTTTTATTTTACAAAGAATTAGAGCCAGTTTGAAAACACTGGTTTTGGTAATTTGGTATTTACAGCCGTTAGTTCTTTGGTGGTATTCTGGTATTAACTAACGAACTCTTTGTGTTCGTGTAACTAGGCAGGTTACGGTGTTCTGTGTAGAATGGAGTATCAGTATGCCTTTTACCCTTAAGCCTATACTTTTATACTAATAATAAAAAACTATCACAAATCACAATGGCTTCTCTTTCAGTTCTACCTAAACGAATGAATTGATGTGATCGAATTGCTTTAGTAGAAGTCTTGTATGTAAAATTACCAGGTTAAATACTAAATATGTTGAGGTAAACAATAACAAAGCTATATTATACAGTTAGGCCTACTAAACTTACATATATATTCAAAAATATTTATTTACAAAATGCTGGTATTCATCTGTTTTGAATCGTTGAAGCCACCAAATATGTTTAATTGTAACTAATTACTGTAGGTTTCAAAATTTATCTCTTACTTTTGTAATCTGATGCTGTGGAAGGCTCCGAATGTGTTCCCTTTCTGTTTCACGAAACCGAATTATAACCTTATCTTCTAAAATTGATTTTAATTCCATTCATACCCACTTACTCTCTACAGCTTTCTGATTACGCACATATCTGTGGAGATATCGTCTGATATTTCATATGTATTTATTTATTACACGCGAAATTAACATTATAGCAATTTTTTGTAGAACGTAATTCCATAAATAATTATCGTAACGCTGAAGACTGGATAAGTATTCGATAAATTAATAATGTACTATTCCGTCTTCGGTTAATAATGTAATACCTAACGTTTCTTTTTGTTTCTCAACATTCGAAGCAATACTCGCAAATTACCTTGTACAAATTAGGACGGGAAGTGCTGCACTCATTTTCATATTGTGGTTATAAGCTGAACTAAAATTTGTTACCATCTCGTATAAAATCGAGCCTTCTCGCACGTACTCGTTCGACGTACTTTTCCCGGAACACTCGTTGCTGCAATGTTGCCATATATATCTTGGAATTAGAATTGTTCGATACGATATGAAGTTAGAAGGTTTACGCGTCATTTTGTTCGCGAACTGTGGGTTGCATATTTTCAACTCGAGCTGTTAGAATGAAGAAATTCTTTCGGAATAATGATGAGAGCAATATCAGCGTATCATTCTCCAGTTTCTAGTCCATAGAAAAATAATATTACTACTAACCAGAATTTGTCTTGCTTGTTCAATGAGCATATATCTGATAATAACTGACAGTCATTGGTAAATATAGTAATGATACACCGTACATATCTAGGCGGGTCTCTATCGTATTTTTATAGATGTATTGAAATGAATTAATGTTCATTAACTTCGGTCCTGTGTTTCGAAATAAGAAAAAAAGAAATGGCCAAGAGTTGAACCTAGATTTTCCGAATGAATTTTTCAGGAGGGAGTGGTCCCAAATTTTCTTCAAATAATAAGTTCATTTTAATAAAAAAGTTTTATTTAGTTTATCTTTAATTTTAGAAAAATTGCTTTTTCAAGATTCATAAAAGCATTATTCGAAGTTGTATGAAAAAAAATAATAAAATGAAAGTTTTTCATGATTTTTATTTGTAATCCAAGGTAAGTTGTAGTTCTCATACATAAATGGCAGGCCTGGGCTAGGTTATTGATAAAATTATCTGATCTCAGATCATAAAAAAAATCACAGATCAAATCTTGTTTTCCAAAATGACTGATAACAGGGTGGTGAGGCGATTACAAAGTTATTAATTTTTATGAACAAATCGCAATTTGGCGGTGTTCAGAGTATCAAAATTTCAGAAATCACAAATTTTCTCTTTTCTTCGTTTTATTTAATTAATGTATTATGAGTAGCATTCCCCGGACGGATACGTTATATTTCTTGTTTGTATCAATTGTTTACTCACCAAATTGAGAAAAAGACGGTCAAGCTATGTACATGTATGGGAAAAAAATTCAGAATCTAGTAATGAAATAACATTGAATAAAATGAAAGAAATATCCGTTTTTCTCAAACAATGCTACCTCGAAAACTGGAATGACAATATGGATAAAGAATTTTCCCACATAAGAAAAACTTCAAGGCTGTTGGTTTTTGAAATTGTACCAATGATTATTTGAAATGAAACAGGAAAGTGTACCCTTACGTAGACGTGATTTTCAGACCATTGCTCTATGGAAAGATGTTTTCCCACACTTAATAGAATAAACGATTTTTTTCGCTCCACGATTGTCATCTTGCATATCGAATCCGAAATATCACAAAGCCTCAATCTCAACAGTGTATAATTGACACATTTGCTAAAAAGAAAACGAGAAGATGGTTCAACTAAATAATATCATACTTGACGTAAATATTTCATTGCCTTTCGCCGATGATTTAGGATTTTGTAATTTTAATACCTAAAAATTTATGATTTTACTAATTATAAATAAATGTTTTTCAAACAAAAAATGTTACAAATAGTATGATGAAAAGTTACTGGGAAGATATGAATACCTATTTATACATTTTTTTAATGACTTTGATTGGCTTGGCATGGGAGCAGTTGTAGTGCAGCTTGAATAAACAAAATTTTGGATAGAAAATAATGTATAAGAATGACAAAATTCAGAAATGGTCTTAAAAGATTTTCGTTTTCAAAATAATTATATTGTTATCTTACATCATATCAGATCAAAAAATACAATTTGATTTAGATCAAGACCACATGAATCTGTGATCTATGATCTTAAGATCATGCATGATCTAGATTATGTCCATGTTTGTTAAATAAGGAAATTTTAGAGAAAGTCAGAAGGAGCCAGAATTTTTTAAGAGGTGGCCTACCACCTGGGTCTTCCCTCAGCGATGTCCTTGTTAGCAGCAGATTATTATGCTAGTTGTAAATTTTATTACTTTCACTAAATATGGATGTAATCAGAGGCCTACCAACCGATTGGAGGGGGTGGATGGGGAGATGAGATACCCCCTAAGCCTGTTGAATTAGTGACAGTTTTACTGAGGAGTCTGCGTGGATTTGTACCCATAGAGGCTAATTTTTAGGAATGGAAAATTTTGCGACTTTTATTCCAATATTTCCTCATGTTTGCAGTCATTTTTAGAATTTTTACCTTCGCTTCATTTGAGATATTTATACGTTTACATTTGCTAAAATATCTTGGAAAATCGAAATCCTCTAACCCGTATGGGTACATGACTTACATAAAAGTAATGTCACACCCAACGGAGAAAACATTGAGATCTTTGCTTCGTCAAAAATTTAAAAAAAAAAATACCCTTTTGCGGAATAATTCAATCTCAACGTGTAATACAATTTGATATTTAAAGTTTAAAGAAAGTAGTTTTTTAAAATTCCTCTGAAGTAATTATTGTAACATGATGTTTTCGCCCTTTGTGTTTTTTTCAAAAGGTGGCAAAGAGTGTTGTGCCTCAAGCAGCAAAATACATAAAACTGTTACTGATTGGAATTGGAAATACAGCTAAATTTCAGAATAGTATAATGATGGCAAGGTGTTATGATAATTCTTTACTGCAAGTCTTTTTCTCAAGTGCGATTTAGATTCATTTAAATTTAAATAAATTGTTGGAATATTATTTCCAGCATACATATTTTATTACATGGGTATTTGTTTGTTTTCTTAGTATTAATGACTAAGCAGTGGGTTTGGAATATATCACGAAAAGAGTTCTAAGAATCATAAATACGAACCTATCAATGTTAAGATTATGAGACGTAGGCTTTGATTTCGTTTTTTAGTCACCAAATATAGAGCATAGAATACAGTTCTCTTTTATTCCAACATAAGTAGACACGAGAAAATTTCAAGTTTTTCAAAAAAATTATTATTTATTTTTAAAAATGTTTTCTTACCAAAAATATACGTGCTTAATAAATTTTTTAGTTATGAAACTTGCTTTCGTATAAAGTATTGGGAAAATTTAGTATGTAGGCAAGTTAGGCTATTAATAAAATGTTGAGAAATCAGTCAGAAATTTAAAAAAATTTAGTCAGCATAATCTTTTCAGTTGAAGTCAAGTTTGAAGAAGCATTTTTACTTAGTCGCCCGGTCGTTTTCTTTCTGAAAAATGGAATTTTAACAAGCAAGTAAGCGAAATACAAAAAATAATACGTAATGTAACCTTTATCAATCTCAGAATGGGTAGTACTAGATAGTGGAAAAACAAAAACCCAAAAAAATTACAAACTGGAATATGTTATTATAAGTGCAAAAAAACTTTTCATTGCAGAGTAAGAAAATTAATTCTTTTCTTGTTTGAAATCCTCATATACACCAACTCGGTTTTTATTCTTACGAGAAGTTTTCTGAAAGAAAAAAAAACAAAATCGAGAAAAACGTTGCGTAACAATGTCTAGGCTTGGACGCAGAATACGTCACTTCCTATATTTATATGCAAGTGAATCACTTTCAAACCATGACCTTGAACAAGCACCTATAAAAAGAACGAACGAGCGTTCTTTTGTCTCCGCGGAAAGGTTTACATCAAAATACGACTCCACCCAATGTGTCTGCATTTGAATCAACCCTCCTTCCCGCGAGTAAACAGGCTTTTGTAACATTTGGCAACATTGCTTGACCTCACGCAGCAGCTGTCAACGTGACACTTTAATTTACTGCGTTCGTTTCCCCTTATAGAAAGAAACTGAAATGAGGCTAGCGTGGCTGACATATGGTTCCTCTCTTTTCAGGCCTCAGTGCGACAGCTATTATATTTACACAGCGTGTTTTAGGCTAAAGCGGCCATTATCTTACTCTTATGCTCATCATTCAATGCTATAGAGCTACGTTACCAGTATACCGAGTTATACTTTATTGAAAATACACTGCAGCCAAGCTTTTTGCATTTTTGCCTACAGGGTTGTTTAACCGTTTTTGGAATTTTGTAGTGGTACTCCTGCTTTTTTTCTTGTTTCATTCATTTCACTGAGGGAAAACATTGAAAACACAAATTTTAATTTCGTTTTTTTTTTGAGTTTCGAGAGAGAATATTATTTTTTGTTGATTATTGAAACCAAACTAACACTTACCTATAAAGTTCATAAATGTGAGTTACTCATTTATTTTGAAAAAATGAAATATTGTTTCTCAGTGGAATGCAATAACAGCCTCTTATGACATTGTAATACGTCATCAGGAACAGTTTTTACGTTTACTGCTCCATTTTGCGATCTTTTTATTCAACGATGTAGCAGGACTGGGAATTTATCAATGTTCAGGAAAGAAACACTCAGAGCCGTAGAGATATATTTTTCTTAGGCTTTGGAAGATTGCGATAGCAGTGTTTTTAGAATAATCCAAGATCATACATAGATTGTGAATAGAGGTGTAAAATCCCTGGAAATTTTTTTTTGGGAAACCTACAAAATACTATAGCAACTTTCTCAGAAATTTAAGGAATTTATAAATTTTCAACAGTAGTGTCGCTCTATACGGAATAATGATAAATTGACCAACTGAAAATTTAATGAAAATTGGAAATTATGAAGTTCTTAAATTCACGTTGGATGTTTTTAGCTATTTACAAACAAATTTGTCTGACTTATACTCAATTACTCAGTGATTGTTCTTCAAATCAGAAAGAATAAAATGTAAATCAATTGAACATATGTTTGTGTTTGAGGGTCAAATACATATTACCTACAGATGAAAATAGTATACCCTATGGACCTGCGTTGATGAAAATTTATAAAGTTCTGTGAAAATTTCAGAAATTTAAGGCGGAGAAATTTATTAACTTACCTGTAATTACGAAGGACCACGTGTGGTATGATCAGAAATGAATGTCAAAAATTCATAATTCTTTCTTTTTATTATTTCTTTTTCTCTTTAAATTTCTCTTTCAAATCATTTTCTTTTCTTGATCTCGGAAATACTCCTGTAATAGAAAATGCATACCTTGTCAGATAGATTTAATGCTCTTGTACAATTTTCTCATCGCTGTCATGAATTTATCCCCCGTTGATAGTACTCCATTTAAGTTAAGGCCAACTCATGTCAAAAAAATAATTGTTGCGAATCTATAAAATATAATTTTTAGTTGAAGTTCTCTGGACTGATAATTATTTTTTACAATCATTCGATTGCGGTTCATTTTTGAGTACAATTACCAGTAATAGAATGTGTAGCTGAATCTGAGCTACTGGCCCAGAAGTAATATCAGGCCCGGCGAGAGGGAGGGGCAAAAGGGGCAAGATGCCCCGGGCCCCAGCTGTTTTCAAGGGCCCCGCAAACTCGCAAAAAAAAAATGAAATAAAAAATAAAATAAATAAAAAAATAAGCATTCTTCATTTT